>VYZX01006007.1:0-17868 GCA_013401335.1 Brachypteracias leptosomus | reverse complement strand
TTGCTAATATTATTTGTTAAAAAATCTGTGATTTCTTTTTAATTTTTATGCTTTTATTTAAAAAAAAAAAAAAAAGTCTGGTCTTAGAATGGATTACATGTGATATTGCTAAGATTTACTGGAAATGAAAAACTGTAATAACAGCTGCTGTCTTGGCTCATTTTCAGTTGGGTTTTTCGGTTTGTCAGTTTTNTAAAGTGCTTTGAAAGATACATCTTAAATTTTTTAAAACAATATTTTCAAAGTTTCAAGTTAGGATGTTAATGAAATTTTACTAATTTTTTAGCTAAATCTATGCCTCTTTCTTCAGTATATGATTAAGCTTCCAAAAGCAATGTTATATATGCAGGTTAGAATCTGTTACTATGCCAAAAGCTTAGGTTTGTTTTGTGTCAAAACAGATAGTAATTGTCCATATGAAGTTTGTAACCAGCAAATCCTCTTTCACCAACTGCGTTTTAATATGTAAGGAGCAGCACCTCCCTTCACTGCACTTGAAATGTCTGACGAGAAGCTCTGCCAGCTCAAGGGGATCTCTGCACTATTTCTTTGAGCAACTTCAGGTATTTCACCCTGAGCAACCTGACCTAACTTTGAAAATGGAGCTGACTTTGACCAGGGCATTTGAACCAGATGGCTCCAGAGGTTCCTTCCAACATAAATTACCCTATGAACTCCTCTTTACAACACTCTTGCTTTGGAACCAGCCTACTTGAGGCAAGTTTGCACTTCTGTGTGCAAATAATCTAGACTTGCCCTAAGAAACATCTAAAAACTGATGTTCGCGTTGCCTTGAGCAATGGAACATGGGGTTTCTGTCTGTGTTAGTAACAAGCTGAAGTCATAGCCTTCTGGTCGCTCTTCCTTCACCTGAGTGAAATGAATTGGCAATATCCCTCCATTTCTCAGCACAAGGGTTTTAAAGTCTTAACCCACGACTTTTCACTGACTTACTAAATGAACAGGGAGACTGAACTAACTCATCCTTCCTGGAGCTGATGATTTCAAATCACAGTTCTGAGTCACAGTGAGAGGAGTGGTGCAAAGAAGCCCTCCTCCCTCCCACCACACTGACTCATCGGGGCTTTCATTTTCCACTCTGGTCAGAAAGCCAACATCTTTTATGACAATTAAACTAATCCTAACAAGAGGACTTTGAAAAATTAATTAAGCTCTGAACTGTACCTGAGCAGTGAACTTAAGTGATGTGAACCCTGACACACATTCATGTTAGTCTATAGCTGAAATCAGCTTCCATTTATTTCTTGGTACTGGTGCTGACTCCTATAAGGAAAGAAGTTTTGAAATTTTTCACAAAATATTTCAATTATAGTTTTTAGTGCTTAATTGTATGTCGTTCTGTGATAGGCTTTTCTGTAGAAATACGATTCTGTACTGAGAAGTATATCTGGACTTTACAATCCCATCAGTGTTGGTATTTTGAAGTAAAAATCTTATTCAGTTAAGTGGTTAATGTGTTGGATTACTGTAATCATTTTAATTGCTGAAAATACCTGTTGGTTTGACTAGGAGGAACTGAACAGTTTAAAAATTATTTTTACTGTAGTTATAATTTACTGTAAATAGTACATCCATCACCTACAATATGAAGTCAAAAAGCATGATTTGTGACTGATCCCTTCCATGACCTGGAGCAAGACACTTTACCTTTCAGTATCTCTGTTTCTCAAGATTCAAAAAGGGAGGAATGATGCCTATCTTTCTAAGTAGCTTGATTGATTTGTGTACAAAAAAAAATCCCATTATACAAGAGTTCTACTACTAGTAGTTAAAAAATTTCTGCTAGGACCCACTTGCTCTGAGACAATAAGTTGAAATATATGTGTGTGTATATGCTCTCAAAAGTTCATCAGTAAAAAATAAAGGAATGGCCTTTGAGTTACAATTTGATTAAAAACACTGCTTAAGCTGGAGACATGGGGCTTCCTTCACAGTCTCTTCAGAAATCTCTTGCAAGTGTTATTCTGTCATCCATCACTAAGCATTCCTCAGATATTTAACATTTGGGGAAATCGTAATATCCCAAGATCTGTGATGTCTCTACAACAGCAGGTGTATGGAATCTTTGGTTTTAGTCTGTGCTTTCCATAGAGCAGAACCCTGGCAACAGCCACCACCAGGAATGAGCTCTGGTATCTGTGAGATACTTACAGAGAGGTACTTTGACATATTCAGAGGATTAAAAAGACCCCTATTTGAGACCTAGCCTCCCTTGAAGTGAAATCTAATAAACTGAAAGAATGTCTCGGACACTTTCAGATGCTAACAAATGTCCAGAGATAAGAATAGATCTGACTGATCTTTAAGTGTTAGTTTACCTTTCTCATCCAGTCAAAACTGCCTTATCAAGCTCTTAATGCAGAGAGAGAAACTTGCTTGTCCTTCTTTAATGCAAGAGTATTTTATACTTGTAGCATTACCCTAGTGAAATTTTGAGATGGAACACAAATAACACTAGAATTTCTTTAATATCCTGAATCATGAATAGAAGCAAGTCTAGACTCAAATACAGGCCATGTTTTAAAGCAAAATCCAGTTCCCTGCCAAATGCTGAGCTCAGTCCCTGAGGGTCTGAGCAGAGTTTCCTCAGCTACAGCATCTGGAATCAGCAGTGCTGACGGCAGGGCAGGGAGTGCCACTCATGGGCTTCATGTGCTGGGTGATTTCATCAGCTAACACAGGTCTTGACAGGTGCAAAGCCTTTCTCTTCACTCTTAAGGACCATAAACTCCTTGGTGTATGATTTAGGAGACTGGGAACTAACTTTTTGACCCAGAAAGGTAAATGAGATCTTTTGCTGACTGTAATCCTCCAGATCTGCTAGTATTGCTGAAATGTGTTTCTCCTAAACACAGAAATAACATTTGCTCTGAAAAGAGTTCTTGTTGCATGCTGAATTTGCCAGACATTTCACTTTGAGACAAAGATATGACAAATGTGCTTCCTAGCATTTTCATGTTGATTTATTCTCCTTCACAAAGGACAACTCCATAAAGAGCTTGAATCAGATCCATGTTCACGCTTTACATATGCAACATTTTTGTGGCTGACGAAGTTGGCTTCTCATGCAAACTAAGTTGGAAATAGAGTCAAACCAGAGAAGGGCATGCTGAGACCACTATACGTCAGTAGCTTTTTTTTTTTTCAACTAATCATCATTATTATTATGACTAGATATTTACCCTTAGGTGAATTGGGCAGATCGTTCTGACTCATCTGTTTCATGGATGTTGTCCTGTTGGGTTAATGATTATCTTTTTTGTCTGAAAGATTTGTTAATTCCTGTAACTGCATAGGATAGATATTTTAGTACTTACCAAGTGACCTCGATGCTGACATAACCTTTCTGGTGTTGTTGAATGTAGCTTATGTCATGACATTAATGTGAATTATGGCTGTCTTGAGGATACAAACCTTCATATAGCACAGATGGTCTGTAGGAAAAAAAAAGTAATGACAGTCTGCACATCACACATTCACTCTTTCCTTGCAGACTGTTTCCTTTATCGTTGCCTCATTCTCCTAGGTACCTTTAAATCAAGCATCCTTTATTGAACAGACTGTGTTCTACAATAAAGACTGTAACATGGAGTTCTGGAAAACACCCCTGCTACCAGCATTATCACGATGTCTGGTTGGCCTCCTCCAAACTTGCTTAGCAATGTATTACCATTACTTCCAGAGAGTTCTTTTTTTGACTACTTCTTTGAAAGAAGGATGAAAGCTGTGTAAGCTCATTAGCAGAGCATGTGTGTAGGCTTAAAATTACAGATAATAGACAAATGGTTGGAAAGTCAGTAATTCCTTTACATATTTGCCAAGACTTAGGTCAAGATTCAGGGTTTCCTTTGCTCAAACTGGTGAAATCAGAAATACTTTCAGGTGTGCTGGGGAGTGCTGGCAATGCACATGCAACACAGGTTGATCTCAGTTATTTTTGCAAGAGCAAACCATGTTTAGTCAGTTGTGATGTGCTTTTTCATTTTACATTAGCATTTTGCATAAGCTAATCCTTTTATTTAGTACCTCTTACTGTTTTCTATACAGTCTCATAATCTATTATTTCTAACATATTAAATTCATTGTAGTAGATTTTGAGATCATAACCCTGACTTCTCCTGTTAATGAAATAGTTAATATATAGGAAATTATTTGTGTCCTTAAGAGTCATCATCACAAAAGAACACCTTTCCTCTCAGAAGCCCAGTACTTGTACATCACATCTGTATTTCTGTGAACTCTTTACAAAAAGCAAAGTGACACAAATGTGTGTAATGAGTTTGAAAAACTGATATATGCATAATTAACTTGGAAAGCAATCAGATATTTTACAGGAAAATTCAGTAAAAGGATGGGTTTTATCTGTGTTCAGCTCTTTCTTCATGGGCATGGTTCTTCAGTTTTTGCTGATAACCAAGTCACAAACGTTAAATACAGATCCTTGGGCTAAGATCCAGGAGAAGACGTGAGGATGGATGCAGTTGTACATCTACACCCCATTGGCCTAGGGATGTGGAGGCAGCAGTGGGAGCAAAATCTACCCTTGCCTTTGTGTGTGCCATGTTTCTAAAGTGAAAGGCAGGCACTACCTGAGAAGTTTGTTGCGTTGTCTTGACAAATGTGTCCTTTGCTCGCCGGCTGAGAGTGTCAATAAGCAAGCAGTGTTATCTGAGATGTCAAATGTATGACATGGGCACATTTCTACCACTGCCCAGAGTGAGACCGCTGACTGTAGATGGACTACTCTACAGCAGTGTGGCAGCTGCTGTAACTGGCCACTACATCAAACCTGAGCTGACTACATTATGCTCCTACCAAATTATTTTGTATATCTCTCTAGCAACATACCCATGTTAAGATAGTTTTCAGAATTTTATTTTAAAACAAAATTAAATATATTTTCATCCTTTAAATCTCTCAGCATCATTGCAAGTGATGTTATTTCTTATTCTTGTGGGTTTTTTTGTTTTCACAATTGTTCACACGTTTTTTTTTTAAGAATTATGCTCTGTATGTATGAATGTGTATCCCCTTTGCTAGTCCATGTTAGAGAAAGCAGCAGTAAATTTTATTGCATCTGGGGGCTGCAATAATTTGTCCTTTTAAAAACGACTTAAGTTTACACATTTTTCAGGGAGAAGAAATTCAATGAGTGCCATGTTATGCTCCAAATATCTCCTTTAGGCCACATGACAGCATAAGTGGGTGAATATGATGCCTAACATGGAGCAATCCTAGAACAATACCTATTTAGGATTTCAGACCATAGTAAGTCTAGCTTAAGTCACATTCTGTAGATAAGTGTTAATGCATCTGACAGTAGAATTTTGTCCTAAATAAGCAATGATAGAAATTAAGATGTAATGGTCTTAAGAGAATCTTATAAAATAATGTGTTTTCTTTATTTTTATTAGGATTTTCACTCAGATACTGAAGTAATGCATACATAAACAAATTTTGAAGGCATACAAAGTCAGAGCCTGAGTAGAACATTAAAGAGATGCCAAAATCATCCTGTTTGCATATTCGACCCTGTTTCTTGTCACAGAGCAAAGTTTCTCATAGAGTCACAGTGACTGACCAGCAATTGCAATTTCTTATGTCATTGTTTCAAAGCGTAAGAGTGAATTTAATATAATTCTTGTGTTTTTTTGTTTTATTAACCAGTTAATTCAGGCGATGGGATAGACTACAGCCAGCAAAAACGTGAAAATATTGGAGATCTGATTCAAGAGACACTGGAAGCCTTTGAATGCTGCGGTGGAGAAAACGCTTATATAAACCTTAAATACATGATCCCTACTTATCAGTCGTGCATATTAAACTGAGTTGTATCAAATGGGATGATTCTCTTTGTGTTCTAAAAAAACTGTATCTGACTCTGTATGGTATCTTGTTAGTCATGCTTTTTTTCTCTACAGCTGCTAAAATAGTGGCTTCTGGGACATTAGAGTGTTAGCACTATTGTGAACAAGGCTTTCCAATACATAAATAGTGCCTGTTCCTTTGATTACAATGGTGTACTGTGCTTGTTTGTTCCCTGAAAGAATCGCTCCTTTATAACAGAGCTGACTCGAGCAGGAATCTGAGTTAAACCTTCACTTGTATAGACAATAAAACTATCATTTTCATACGCAATTCAGCAATTGCTGTTCTGTGTCCACTTGCCCTGAGGGTGATGTCAGAGGCTGTAACAAGAAGAGTTTATGCTGACTGCTTAATAGGTGTTTGTCATGGAAGAGAAACACCAGTTCAGCAATGCCTCTCTAGCAGCTGTGCCGAATAATGTGCACTGACATACAATAAAACTGTTGAATGTATATACCAATTACAGCAGAAAAATTTATATGGTCCATTATAAAGCACTGACATTAAATTAATTGGTGTTTCTTACACACTCCTGATCTCAGCTTCCAGGTGTTTACCTTTTCATGGAACTTGGATTCCTCTTGGCAAACATCAGATACAACCACAGCTTTGAAGAAATGACGCCCAGAAAAAACTTCAAGTCAGATAGAAGATACAACATATATAATGTATCGGTCCCTAACAACACTGTTAATCTGGATAAACACAGAATATACACATATATTTTTAAAGGATGATGGGTGTTTTTTGTAACTGCAAGGTTGCTATTGCTTTTCTGTTATTATTATGGTATATGTGCATACAAACAATGTAACTATTGTTACAGGAATCCCTTACAATTTCCATTTGGTTAGTTTCTCCCTGCATACCCACAGCACAGAACTGATATAATCATGGATTTAAGCAAGGATATTGAGATTAACTTTATTGCTTTTTAAGCATTTCTGTGGAATAAACCTACAAGAAAAAAACCAACCCTAGTTTTACAATTCTCAAGGACAGCCATTTCAAAATATCGAGTCAGCTCAAAACAAATCAGGAGATATAAGCTTTGTCTAAAAAGCACAAGATTTTTAAAAGTACAAACTTTGGGCTCATTTTGCTTTTATTCTGGTTTCTGGAAGCTCTTTAAATATATGCAAGTTGCATTTTCAAGTGTTTCTCTGTAACTGTTAGAGCCTGAAATGCACTCTTTGGTGTTAGACACATGAGACTTTTTCCAAGTGCTGATCCCCATCCATATTCACACCCTGCAAGGCTTGCCCGGGTGAGAGATGCAGCCTCTGTGCTGCCCTGTTCTCTTGGGTGCATACTGGAAGCATGGGGAGCACCTTCCCACCTGCTGAAACCTTGAGCTGGATCTGTCTTTAGTCTGACATTAGATTTGCCTTTTTCTGTTCTGCGGGATCTTCAGCCTGAGGATTTATTTTCCCCTTTACTTTCTTCTCCTTCCTGTAATTCAAAGTTATGAGGAAGATTTTTACTCATCCTGCCTCTGAGGAACTGCAGCATCAAGCGATGCCACCAGCCACGAGCACTCACAAATCCCCAGTTTAGGCATGGCTGCTGCAAGTGTGCCTTTTTCCCAGGCTCCAGAGGGTTAAAGCTTCAACGCTTTCCTATTTGGTTTTTGGTTCTTTCTGAGTTTTCTTTTATGTATTGCAAGGGCTTCCCTCATGTCCCTAGAGCTTAGGCAGTGTCTATCCTGTACCTAACACATCTGTAATGGATAAGCACATCCAATACACTGCCTTACATCTAGGGTATCTGTAAAATTTTCACCTCCTGCTGAGGAAGGAAGGTGACGCCTGTCTGTAGGCCCATGTGTTGGGAAACTCACGACTTCACCTTCAAACCTTGCAGCACAGAGTCCAGCAGAATACCACAGCAGGGGCTAAGGCCACAACTCCTCCTTCAAAAATGACTTTTACACAGCCAGCCTGTCACTACCTGCTCGGCCTTTGCTGTTTGCCCTCAGCAGACCCCTGTCCTGCCTTGTCCCTTGCAGCAATGAGCCATACTTTTTCATTTGCTGACACCTCTGGGTTTGGTTACTGTGGCACTGCAGGTTTCCCGTGAGTACAAAGTGTGCTGGAGGACTGCTGCTTGGATGGAGCTGGGTTATTCAGCTCAGAAATAAATTAAGCCCTTCATAAAAGGAGTAATCCCAGGCCACCTTTCATTCCTTAGCTATTTGTATTCTGTCCTTAAGAGAAAGCCCAGCACTGCTCATTGCCTGAGATCAAAAAACTGTTCAATAGCTGGCTTCAGTTCCCCTGCTGCTGGGCTCCAGCCATAGAGCTGCTCACAGGAGGACAGTATGGGAAAGGGCTGTCAATCCGGGGACTTCCTCATCCCATCACCCCTCTAGATCCCGGCAGTGTTGCTGAGGATGAGGTGAAGTTCCAGGCTCCTCATCCACTTTGTAACTCTATTCCCTTATTCTTTTTGCATCCCCTCACCTTTAGCTCAACTAGGAGAAGACTACTGACTGACAAAGAAACACCATAGAAAGAGGGTACTTCGTGCAGCTGCAAACTTGCCCAGACCTGATCCTCTCAGCCCTGTGCTGTTGTCTGAAGATTTCTTTCACAAGACATTGCTTCAACAAGAGGTGACCTTATTGCAAAGCATAAGGGCAATAGAGGTCATGCCTATTCACATCAGGAAAAATAGGTTTTACAGCAAATCGCTTTTACTTGCAAGTTCAGGATGGGAACATTAGCCTCTATCATACTATTTCTATGACTGGGCCATTGCTTTAAAAGTGAACATTCTCCTATAACCTTATTAATCCTAGGAGCTGGACCGATAAAAAGAAGCATGATAAAAATCACAGGCTGGTAATTTAGGAATACTGAGAATAAAACTATTTTGAGATGTCATTTTACTAAGTCAAACTGTAGGCTTGCCAACCTTGACAGTGTCCCTTTAAGCATGATCAGCAGCATATTTATAGGCAATTACAGCACAGCTCAGAGCACTTTATAAAGCATAAGATCAAGGACCCAGGTGCTTAAGCATATGAGTAATACTATGTCATTCAATACACTGCTTAGCTACTTTACTATGCTCAAAAAATGGAATTGTGGTTAAAAAATAGTAACTGCCTCTCTTTTCACCAGATCATTTTGTGGTCACTGACACTAGGGGCAAGCCAATCAACAGTTTCTAATGATAATCAATTAAAAGGCACTCTGGGCCAGGTGTTTCAAGGGGTATGAATTACACATTGCACCATTAAAGGTAACATGGCTCTACAGAATTGAAGTGGTTTCTGTCTTGCTGTAAGGTCTGCTGCTTTCTAACTCTCCAGCTGCTGCAAGGTAAATAGTATCAGTAAAGGACCCTGTGCGTGGTTAAGTACTGGTTTTGTGAGATTTAATATTTGAGATGTCTCCAATTTGTCTTGATAAATATGTTAGGTTGGCTGGTAGTTGTTTAGCTTCAAGAATAAAAAGCATATGCTGATATTAGGAAAAAATCTATCTGTGGCCTTCTTTGTCTTGCAAATTCATCAAAACAGGAATAAAATGAGATTTTTTTTTCAATTATTTCTTCCCAAAGCTGTATAAGGAAACTTTATATCAGGTGTCCGAGCTTTGGGAACTCTGACATTTTGTAAATACTTGTGATCCTATAAAGCAATTGCTGTGCAAGATGTGAAGCCACTGAATGGTAGTATGTGAAGCTGAGCAGGGGCAGAGGTGGCTGTGGCCAAGGCTGGCTGTGGGCTCCTGTGGAGGGGCAGAGCCTGGCAGAGAACATGGCAAGCTGCTGCCAGCACTGGCAGTGGGAACCTGGAGCCAGGCTTCTTGCTGGTAGCTTTCCAGTGTTTCAAAGAGACAGAGATGACAAAAGGCATTTAAAAAAGGCTTCCCAGGAGTCAAATACAAAGGGGCTATGGGAAGCTGTAAGTGGGGGGAAGGTACGGGACCCTGGCTGGGCAGGTGTCTGTGTGTGGGGTGCAGGGAGGTGTAGCTGCAGCCAAGCAGGGCAAAAATAAAAAACCAAAGAAGACACTATGTGCTTTCTTAATCCTGTCTGGAGACCCTCTGGCTTCCAGAAAAGCATTCTCCAGTCTGAGGGGCTCTACAGGCACTGGGACAGTTCACATTTTTCCACTCATCTGTAACATCCTGTGTTTTCTGCTTTAAATAAAAGCAGCGATGTTTGCAGGAACTCTGTACAAAGCTTGTCTGCTTGCAACCCACTTGGAGATGCTTTGTGCCTCCTGGAGACCGGGAGAGGAAGGTTCATGCCCTGGCAGGACAAGAAGTTCCCTGCGCTGGCCCCATAGTCCTTCCGGTGTGTGAGAGGAGGGAAGGGGAGCATGTGTGGTGGGGCATATCTTAGCTGTGCTTGTTCTTGCCTAACAAATACAGCCTGGGTATGTCTGTGGGATTCCTCAGTGAGAGCTCTCATCTCCTTAGGACAGCATGTCCAGAGGGAGGAACGGTGTCCCAGCAGCTCTGGGTGGTGGGTCCCCTCTGGCATGGCTTCCAGCGAGGTAGGTGGAAGTCTGCTTGAGCTGAGTGGGACGATCTGCAGCTTTGGGGAGGAAACTTCATGTTTCTTGTAAAGCTGTGAGTCAGCTGTGTGCTGGATGTCCTTTCTGCGATATCAGTTTGGGTGTTTATTCCACAAATTAACAAATACTTAATTTTTCACCAACCCTCAGGAGTGAGTTGTGCAGCCATTGCAACTCCTGGTTCATACACCCCTGCGTTCACCATATACTGGGGGCCATGAGTGCAACAGGACTCTGCAGTGACACTTGGGTCAGGACGACCAGGGCTGGTGATGCCGCCGCTCCTCTCTCTGTACTTCCCCGTTAGTAGCAGAAGCGCCTAATACCAGCCAACCCTCTCTAGCAGTGACCAGCTGGGTGTGCGCCCTGAGTCCCTCTCATCCGGCGGAAAGGGAGGACAAAGGGGGTGGCTGCTCAGACTTTGCCAACAGAGCCCCTGACATAGAGCAAAAGCCTCAAGCTGTGGAAGAAGGGACATCTTTGCAGGGCAGGAAGCACAGGGCACAGCTGTGCTGGGGTGGCTGTGGCCAGGGGCCCTTTTGGGACTGCACCCTCTCTGGTGCTGCTGGCCCTGTAGGTACCCATGTCCACAGAAGCTCTCTGCATCTGCTGTGGTCTGCTGACCATGGCTGCTGAGCGTGTGGGGTGAGATGGCATGAAATGGGAACTAATTCTGGTGCTTTACAAATGCTGAAAGAAGTTAAATCCCAGCCTTCTTACTCTGCCTTGGTGAGGGTGGGTTAAATGCATTGAGGTAACAGAAATAAAGGGAGTGTCTTGTATACATGTTTCAAGATATATCTTTAGTTTATTAAATGATCTAGGCAATCTAAACTTCCTGTGTTCATCTGCATCAGCACAATGGTTCTTTAAAAAAATAACTGGAGGTTAAGGCTGTTGAAGAGTGGAAGGGGAGCAGCTGCAAGCCAACCAGCTGCTTTAGCCTGCTTCATTCCGATACAGTGGGAACATGTTGGTCTTGGGTCTCATCTCTGCACCTCTTCCATCACCAATGTGGCTCTATGATACACAACTTGGTAGAGGTGAACTGATACCACCGTACTTAATGTGATTGCAGATAAGTGCATGGATGCTTTTGGTAGCATACAGCATACTCGTGTGTAGATAAGTGGTCCAGCCACTAGCATCCATAACCAGTGTAGCTCTGTGCCCCCCATGGAGTCATGCTGACGATGCATGAAATCACATTGCTCTCTGAGTATAGAAAACTTGTGGACAGATTCCTCAGAAAACATCAGCAAGCTTGAGGAACTCTCCACATCACAAACACATCCTGTATGCAACATGTACAACAGTGCTGGATGCTGAGGCTCACTGGGTATAGGCCAGACAAAATTAATATCTGACATAAAGCAGCTACTTCATGTTGCACATTATTGCATTATTCCAGGGAAGCCTGGCTTTAAATGTGTGGTCTCGATCAAGTTTCAATTTCTGTTTTCTGGGTGTAATTCCTAAGCCCTTCCCTAAGGGGCAATTATGGAAAAGCAGCTCAGGTTGCCTAACTCCAGACACAGAAGCAGAGAATGATACCTCTGCATCTCGTCATCTTCATCTCAAGCATTAGTCCCATTACTTCACTTTTGCATATTCTTGCTTCCTGCTTCTGTTGGGTCCCTGTGGTGCTTTACCAAGCTGGAAGAGATAGAGAGAGCTGGGTGGGTAGAAGGGCAACTGATGAGAAGAGACCAGGAGGGACCAACTAGTCCGGCAAAGGCTTTTCCTTTGCAGTTTATGTTTTGGAAAATGTGAATTTTGGGGAACTTGCATCTCTTTCACCCCAGAGCTGCTCCCTGGGAAATAGTTGAGGCAAAATGTTTCTGGAATAAGTCCTCCTGCATAATGCTGTGATGTATTGGGAGAAAAAAATATCAGCTTTGCTGCAGGTGAGGGATGGGAGTGAGAGGAAACGGCAGGAAGCTCTGAACACTTGAGTGCTGAGAGGCTGCGTTTGTGGCACAGTTTGTCTTCCTAGATACTACCTGGGAGTTTTCTGGATTTTTCTATGGTGGAGCCTTCTAGGCTGTACTCATGCAAAGAGAGCTGCCGATGCTGCTGCTGGGGTCCCATATTCTGCAGTCATCTTCCAGGTTCTACCATCTCTGCCCTAACCTGCCCAGAGCAATATCCTATCTTGGCGGACTGGGTGTCATCACCATCATAGCATGATGTCACCAGGCATCAGAGAGGTGAACCTGCTCCTCCTGGACAACAGCTCAATCTGCTGAACCCCATTTCACTTCCCCATAGGGGCTTGGCTGCTGGTGGTGACATTGCCTAGGGTGGGAGCAAACCTGCTCTCAGACATGTGCCCAGGAAAGAGACCCTGAGGCGGATGGTCTGCAATTCCCCACCTCTTTGGAAAGCAACTAAGTTTTTTGAGTGGGGTTAAAAAAAATAGTAGCTAGCAGAAGTAGTGCTTTAAATCCACTACTGTAAGCAAGAATAAAAACCAGATCCCTTTCAAAATGTGCTCAGTGGAGGAAGGGACAATACTTGGGAGCCCTTGTTCAGCCCCACATTTCACTGTGAGTTTTATTCCTCAGCTATTCACTGGAAGAACTTTGTGCCTGAAACTTTTTTATTAACACTGAATCATTTATGTCTGTTACAAAGAAAGAAATTGCTACTGCACTGCCTCAAGAATCAAAGTAAAAGGAACATCTGCTCTAAACTTCTTGCATCCAATTATTGCTTGCTATGCATTATTACTTACTGGAGTAATGTGACTAAAGTTGGGCTTTTTTTCTTGTGCTTGCTTTTATGCATTGCTTTGGCATAAAATGTGTGGCTTGCTTAAAATCAACCTACAGCTAAAACTATGTCTGCATAGAGCTGAGCCCACATGTACTTTGCTGCAATTAAGGGCACAATTGGAGCATTCTGAAAGATTGCCTTTAAAAGGCCTTTTGTTCACTCCCCCATAGGGGCTGGGTGTACAAGCACTTGAAAATGCAACTTTAAGGAAAAAAAACCTCCATGAAGAATTCTGTAGATGCAGAGCAATGTTTTCTGTAGCTCAGCAGCTGTCTGTATTCAAAAGCAGAGGGATGACTTGAGTTGCAAGGGTGATGATAGTTTTGATAGGAATCCCCCGCATCACAAGAATGTTTCTAACGAAGGAGGAAAAACCCACCAGAGACATTCCAGGGCTGTGAACCTGCAAGCCACCCATAACCAGCGTCTGAGCTGCTCTGCAAAGACAATAGCAGCAAATCAGGCTATTTCTGCAGTTGGCAGAGAGTGTTAGGGTTTTTTCTTTTCCTTGCTCTCTGAAGTGCATGCAGTCTTACCAACAAACTTAATTGATTGAACAAAAAAATCTGGAAAATAAAGCTCTTGAACTTGCATGCCTAGAAACCTACTCTAGCATCACGTGCATAGCAAAGACCACATATCTCACAAAATACCACAACCTTTCACAAAGGAGATTTAAGTGCTCCAATTGAATAAAGCTTTCTCTGTGAAATATCTTTATGGATCTACAAAGCAGTTAAACCCTCCTTGGGAAAAAATGTGTACATCTCTTACAGTGCAGTGGCAGCAATGTAACTGCCACTGAGGCCTCATTAATAAGATTTTTTTTGTTTATCAGTAGAAGGAAAAAATAAATCCTCATCACAGAAAAGAAATTCAAACTACTAAATCCTGACCATTTGCTTTTAAATCCTACATATGTATATAAAAACCTGTGTAGCACAGTTCTGGCCTTCTTTAAGGGGTGGGTCTTGCTACTTAAAACCAGTAATGATAATAACAGAGCCTAAATAAACTTGATAAGACCCTTTTTTATCAATAGTTTTGTTACTGACATAATACAGACTTGTTTTTTGTGGTCTGGGTTATAGCAGCTTTTAATTATAAGACAATTTGGGTACTACATGCAGTAGGCAAATTGGGCAGTTGCAAAGCCAGCAGTGTTCCTTCATACATACTATAATGGTTGTTTTTTCTCCTTAAAGAGAGAAAAATAGTATTCCTCTGTTTCCAGTGGGGGTTTTTTAGAGCTTTTATTCCTGACGCATATTTCAGTTCCCCAAGAACATGGTTGCATTGCCTATGCTCAACAACTTCCCTTCATACCCACAAATATTTCTACATTTTATTTACCAGCTTGTAGTGCTGCACTGTCTTTTCATGTCTCCCATATTGTTATAATTATGTTTGGGGAAAGGAGATGGATGGTGTGTTAAGTGTTTGCTTTCCCCACAGTCCTCACTGGTGGCTGTTTTCTGTAATTGATCAATAGAAGGCGGTTGTACAAACAATAGTTCTTAATTTCCAGATCTCAGTTTCAAGTTTCTCATGAAAATTTAAATGTTTTTTTCTTAAATTATATAGTGTGGTTTCTCTTGCTTTGCTTGAGATATCTCATGATATTTGTTTCCCTCTCCCTCCTGTGAAACCACTGGGCCAACCCTCCGAGGCTGTCTGGTCCATGTGGACACATGCACCTTCCATCCCTAAGACTCAGGGAAGTGGCTGCTCCTTCATATACATTCCCAAACAAACCTCAAAGGGCAAGTGCTGACTGAGATGCAGAAAGGTCTGGAAACTTGGCTGGGGGTCAGGTGAAATGCTCTGTGCCCTAGCCCCAACCTGGGGCTGGGCTTGCTAAGCAAGAGTGGGAGATGCCCTCAAAGACATGGTTTCTAAGGAGGTCAGTTAAAAGGACCTGTTTCCAGCACCGATGGGGGTGTTTAGGGGCCACCTCACCCAGCTGTGTGTGGCTCTGGTGGTAGTCAAGCACCCACTGAGCCCAGTCCTGCAGCATCCACCTCCTACCAGCTCCTGGCAAAAGCAGAAGCTCACTGTGCACTGAGCTGCCAAAATCTCTGCACATCTGCTTCCTTCTTGCCATGACAGATGGTGGCTGCAGGAGGGAAATACAGCCAGCAATTGGCTTCAGCTGGGTTCCATCATTGAAAGGAAGAACCAGAACAGGGTTTGAACATAGGTATTTTTTCAAGGGAGGTGCCTCTGTTGCTTCTCTTGACTAGCTTTGCTCCAGGCAAGAACAGGAATGACATATATACTGCATGTACCAGGATAGTGGAGAAAGCTGTGGCCACTCATTTCTAGCGCTCTCAAAAGCCCACTTTTTCTTTTACTTCTTGGTGGTGGAGCATTATAGCTGGCATGGCAGGCTACCACAGAGCCCTCTTCCTGGAGGTCCCCTGGGGACAGCTGAAACCCAAAGTGCTGCTGTGCAGTCAGAAAGTGTTGCCATTTCTGCTTTTAGCTGAGCAAACTGAAGTCACACAGAAAACGTGTGTTAGAGCAGAGGGTGAAACCCAGTTGCTGTCCCTAACAACTGCTGATGCTGTTCTGGTGCCAGACCTGCTTGCTGCTTGGTCTCAATGAAAGTGAAAAGGGGAAGCGATGCCGTGTGACTGCACTGGGTTCGGAGCAGAACTGGCTGTAGCTGCACAGAGCAGCAATTGCAGCTAAATATTGCCCATCTTAGCCTTCAGGTTGGCCTTAATGAAGTAATAGGGACTATTCAATGAAAA
The DNA here is from genome assembly GCA_013401335.1 of Brachypteracias leptosomus. Taxonomy (NCBI): domain Eukaryota; kingdom Metazoa; phylum Chordata; class Aves; order Coraciiformes; family Brachypteraciidae; genus Brachypteracias; species Brachypteracias leptosomus. The sequence goes on along the minus strand of VYZX01006007.1, from coordinate 1,914 downwards.
AGAAGAGCAGGAACTGGCCCCTGACCTTAACTTAAACTTACGTTGTTGCCATGTAGTAGGTTGCATGGTGGGGAGGGGGGTTCCTGGATATTTTTTTCTTCTACGCCAGGCAGTGCTTTAGAAGGACTATATTTGCATTTAACCATATCTTCATCTTAGCTGTGGGATCATTTCAGCTGGCTTCTCTGTGTCACTTTGGTTTGTGCACTGTTAATCTGTTTTGCTCATTAGCTTTTAACCTGCATTTTTCTATTTAAATGACCTTCTACAGAAAATGTCAGGAGGCTGGGGAGCTCAGTCTCTTACATCATGTTGTAATTTGATGTAAAAGTAGCATGCACCTTACTGGCCAAGGTTAAAATCAGCGATAAGATCTATTTGTTTAGGAATTTATACAGAACTGCTGCTATCAGACAATAATAAGAACAGTGAAATTTGCTATAAGAGGCATTTCTTTTTTTACTGTGAACTTTACGCCTCTTCACTTACTTCAGTAAATGCCCAATAAAAGCGCAATAAATCCAATGCTGTAAAAGCACATATAGAAGGTTTGCACTACAGGCTTTGCAGCTGCCTGACTTTCCTACAACATGTGGTACCCAGCCACCCCATAGTGCCAGGGGCTGCCTTTTGGGACCTCCCCACCCCATGGCTGGAAAAACCCATCTTGCCTAGAGCACATGATGCCCAAGCATGCCCTGCTGCAGGCTGCCCAGCCCAATGCTATGCTTGAGGAAGGAAGGAAAATAATATAACTACAAAAAACAGGGGTGGCTGATGCCTAGAGATGTCTGGGAAGGGAGTGGGGCAGAGACCCTATCCCCCAGGGAGTTGGGGCTAGAAGGGGGTGAGGGCTGTGCTGCCCTGGCTGCGGGGAAGCACTGCGAGGTGGGGAGTGCTGCATGCTGGGGTCAGCCTGCTCCACATCACAGGTGAATGTGGAATTTGTGAATGAAACTAAACTGAGGGTGGAACCAAACTTCCTGTTAGCAGCTGCTAGCACTCAGAGAGGTAATAGCCCTTAAACTTGAATTTAGCAGGGTAACATTAAACTGTATGTTTGTGCCTTATTCATTTTTTCATATAAAACTCCAATTCAAATAGCAGAAATGGGAAGGAAAAGACCTAGATGGGCTAAGACTGAACCAAGCTGAAAGTAACTCACCTATTGGACTGACTGTAACCTCTCATCTGTGATATCAAGAATGTTGCAGGACACCTCAACAGAGTGGTGGGGAGGGATGACACACATGATCATCCGTGCACAGGAAGGGAGATAGTAGGGGCCACCCCAGCAACCTTCGTTTCTGCTAGAGCCGGTTCATATCTGCACCTTCCCCACTCACACAACTGCTTCTGCCAAAACCTCCAGTGGACAAAGACACAGTGTCCCCTTCAGCCCTAGCTGGAAGGGTAGTCTCTCTTGAGCAAGATTAATATGTGAACCCCCAAATTTTATATCCCATACAGGAACCCAAATGTGACTGCTCACAGGCTTTGCAGTTGCAGGGTGGGAAGCATGCAGGAGGTATGCGGGATGGATGTGAATATCTTGCTACAGAGCAAATGAGAGCTCAGCCCATGGTGCAAGTCCTGTGGTAACATTTGCTATTATGGCCAGAAGTTGTGTCCCAGGTTGTTTTCTATGTTTTGTTTTGTTTTTTTATACCTCGCTTCATTTCTTCAGCAAGGGTTAGGGCTGGGCCAGCCATCGGGTGAATGACAGATGCTTTCTATTAAGCCCTCTTCCTTACCAAAGACGAAAAGAAAGGGAATAGGGGAGAGAGACTTATGGATTGGAGAAGAAAACTAAAACAGCTTTAATGAAAATAGTAAAAATAAAATTAAATATATACAAATATATACAAAATCAATATCAAACCCAACCCTACTGATGGTGATTATGTCATCATC
>VYZX01006006.1:0-90498 GCA_013401335.1 Brachypteracias leptosomus | reverse complement strand
GAGGTGGTGGAGGCCCCATCCCTGGAGTCATTCAAGGTGAGGCTTGATGGGGCTCTGAGCAGCCTGACCTGGGTAGAGATGTCCCTACTTGTGTAGGGAGGTTGAACGAGATGACCTCTGGAGATCCCTTCCAGTCTAAAACATTCTATGGTTCTATGGTTCTATTTTAGCCTCCATGTTTAGCCTGGAGAAAAGAAGGCATTGGGGAAACATTAATGTGGCCTTTCAATATTTAAAGAGAGCTTGTAAGAAAGATGGAGAAAGACTTTTTACAGGTCCTGTAGTGACAGTACAACAGGCAACGATTTCAAACTAAAAAAGGGTAGATTTAGATTGGATATAAGGAATGCATTCTTTAAGATGAGGGTGGTGAGACACCAGAAGAAGCTGCTCAAAGAAGTTGGGGATGTCCAGTCCCTGGAAGCATTCAAGATCAGATCGGATGAGGCTTTGAGTAACCTGATCTAGTTGAAGACTAAGCAATACCAAAATACCAGCTTCACATAAAAAGCAGAATAATTTTCCTAGAAGTACTTACATTAATATTTTAATTCCTCTTTTTTCCTCCATGTCAGCTGCTGCACATACTCAGTGTTGCTTAGAAAAGAAATTAATGGCGTCTTTGCACAGGGTAGCACTCATATGGGGAATCAAACCTCCTAAAAAGGATGGTCAGTCCTATAATAAATGGTGTCATGAGTTTCTATGCAAGGGTCCCTGCAATGCCACATTCCAATGGATTGAGACTCTTCAAACCATTGTGCTGATGAATTCTTAGGATCCAGAGGCTTTCTCTGTGTGGTACAGTAGGCAGCCTCTCAGGGGCTGTACTGTGATTACCTGATTCTGCATGTTTCTTACTGGATCTCATACCCATAATTATGGGTCCTCCATTTTTGTATATCCCACAGTTGTCCTTCAGACTTGACAGTCCCATGTCTCAAAAATTTGTGGATTCTTTTGGTGTATTTTATGAAAGTGCTGCATATCTTGCATTGTTTAATATTTTCTCACTAATGCTAAGGTTATTTCTTCTATCTATGGAGAAAACATTCAGTTTGGAGGTTTCCCTTTATTGAAAACATAATAAACAATGTTTGAAAGAGAAGAAAGAGTGGTGTAAATATTTAGAAATCATGATTATTCATACACATTCCTGATTTATTACTTTAAAACTCCCAGGAGGTAAGAGAAATTCTTTTGATATTTTATATTAGTAAATAATTCTCTCTCTCTCTTACTTTGGCTACCAAATAGTTCTAAATAGTATAATTACGAAATGAACTCTTCAAAATGCAATACGTTAATGTCCATTAACAAATAGCCTTCTGCTTAACTAATAAAATTGTATCCAAATACTCCGCATTTCTTACAATCAACATTGAAAATCATTACAAATCAACATTGTCCAGACACTCTAACTAATGAATATATATGCACATGTACTTTTAGTTAGGCATCCTGAAAAAAAACAATATGAATTTCAGTTTAGGTGTATCCTACTGCATTAAGGTGACTGATTCTATACTTTGGGATTTGTGTTTTGTGAAGCTGAGATGTGATAAACTGGATATAAACTGTTTCCCTTTTACAGATCATGGATAAGGCAGGTTTTTTTGTAATATGGTTTTGATCCTAAGGTGAAAGGCAAAGCTCCCAAGTTTAATCTGGTGGATTTACTGAAAATTTTGCTTCTTTAATGAGCATGGAGCCAAGATTTTTGGATTATCATCTTGAAGGCTACTAAACTATCATTAATTTGTTATGGTTTTTTTCAGCACGACAAGGCTGGATTATGGTGAAAATGAATGATTTTCGTACTTTATCCTTCAAATCTAATACTGTTCACTTAGTCAAAATTGAGATAATTTTCCAACTATGTAGTTTCTTCAATCAGCTATCAACAGATTCCAGAAAAACAAGTTTTAGAGCCTGAATGTCAATGAATAAAAAGTTCAGAAATGGTTTTGGGAAAAAAAAGTTTTAGCATGGGATTTTTTCAGCACAAAATCAGATAAATCAATGATATTTTTATGTCTTTTTTAAAGCAACTTGCAGAGTGAAGCCAAGCAATCTGCAAAAGATGCACGTGTACCATAAGTGAGCAAATACTGCTCCTATTGCCTGTTTTGTTTGATCTCACAGTCTAGAAGATAAGCAGAACTATATTTAATGACTCGTGCAGCCAGGATTTCAATTTAAAAAACCATCCCTGAGCTCTATTGTTCTTTGAAATATGAAACCTCCATCTCGTTTTCCTGCTCAGGGAGCTTGAAATGGATGATGGCAGGATCCTTCCATTAAACTGCTGACAGGTAGCTGGCTGCCAGGATTCCAGCTGAGAACCAAATTCACAGGGGTCAGAGGTGGAGGTGAATGCTATGCATCCACAGACAAGCTCTATAATAGCCAAATACAGAAGATAAGATTTTCAAGAAGCAACCTCCACAAGAATATCAGAACCAGAGATTAGGGAATGGGGAAGATACGCTTCAGCCCCTTGTATTTTCATGGTAGGTGATGAAGTCTATAACTGAAAGTCTAAGGATACTATTAAGTGACAGAAATACTGGAGACATTTTGGCAACATCTCATTTATGAGGTCCACAAAAGTATATTACTCACAGGTTGCTCATGTGCTATGTCACCATCATGAAACAGTTCTGTTGGTACTGGCTTTACTATTTCCTTTCTTGGGCTGAATAGCAGATTCTTCACTCCCACAGAAACATTCACACTTTTGGTTTAAAAGACAAGCCGAGGTTCATTGCTGTAATGTAAACAGCATAAACATTACTTCTTTTGGTGTTTCACAGAATCACAGAAGGGAAGGGGTTGGAAGAGACCTCTGGGGATCATCTAGTCCAACACCCATGAGCTGGTTTGGCTAGGATAGGGTTAATTTTCATCAGAAGTTGGGAGACAGCCGTAGCCAGGACAGACAACCAAACCAGCCAATAGATTATTCAATACCATACTGACATCATGCCCACTAAACAAGGGCCAGTTGACCCAGGACCACACACACTGGGCTGGGTTGATGCCTTTGTCAGAGCTCACACAGTCTGTGCTTCTTATGTCACTTGTTTTGAACATTCTTCCATTACTGTTATTGTTAGTACTGTTCTTCTTGCTTCTCCTTTGGTGTTGTACTAAATTCTCCTTATCTCAACCAACGGGGTTTTCATGTTTTTCTCCCTCTTCTGCTTCCCATCCAGGGGGTAGGGAGGGCAGTGGGAGCAGCTACGTGGTGCTTAGGTTGTGGCTGGGTCTAAACCACAACACCCCCTGCCAAAGCAGGTTCACCTACAGCAGGTTGCAGAAGAACATGTCCAGGCAGGTTTTGAAAATCTCCAGAGAAGGAAACTCCACAACCTCTCCAGGCAGCCTGTTCTACTGCTCCATCACCCTCACAATAAAGAATATTTTCCTTATGTTTAGGTGGAACTTCTTGTGTTCCACTTTGTGCTTATTACCCCTAACCCTGGGCACCACTGAAAAGAGACTGGTCCCATCCTCTTGACACCCGGTCTTTGTATATTTAGAAGCATTGACAAGGTCCCCTCTCAGTTTTCTCATCCCCAGGCTAAACAGACCCAGGTCTCTCAGCCTTTCCTCGTAAGACAAATGCTCCAATTCCTTAATCATTTTCATAGCCCTCTGTTGGACTCTTTTCAGTAGTTCCCTGTCTCTCTTGAACTGGGGAGCCCAGAACTGGATACAATACTCAAGATGTGGCCTCACTAGGGCAGAGTAGAGAGGGAGAAGAAACTTCCTTGACCTGCTGGTCACACTCTTCTTAATGCAACTCAGGATACCAATAGCCTTCTTGGCCACAAAAGCGCACTGCTGGCTCATGGTTAACTTGTTGTCCACCAGGACTCCCAGGTCCTTCTCTATGGACCTGCCTTCCAGTAGGTCAACCCCTAACCTGTACTGGTGCATGGGTTTATTCCTCCCCAGGTGCAGGACTCTACACGTGTTCTTGTTGAACTTTATTAGATTCTTCTCTGTCCAACTCTCCAGTCTGTCCAGGTCTTGCTGAATGGCAGCACAGCCTTCTGGTGTGTTAGCCACTTCTTCCAGCTTTGTGTCATCAGCAAACTTGACAATGGTACATCCATGTCATTGATGAATATGCTGAACAAGTACTGATCCCTGGGGAACACCACTAGCTACACACGTCCAGCTAGACTGCACCACTGATCACAACCCTCAGAGCTCCGTCACTCAGCCAGTTCTCAATCCACCTCACTATCCACCCATCTGACCTACATTTCCTGAGTTTACCTATGAGGATGTTATGGGAGACAGTGTTAAAAGCCTTGCTGAAGTCAAGGTAGACAATATCCACTGCTCTCCTTTCATCTACCCGGCAAGTCACACCATTGTACAACACTATCAGATTGGTCAAGCATCATTTTCCCCTGGTGAATCCATGCTGACTATTCCTGACAACCTTCTTTTCATCCACGTGCTTAGAGATGACCTCCAGGATGAGCTGTTCCATCATCTTTCCAGTGGTAAAAGTGAGGCTAACTAGCCTATAATTTCCTGGGTCCTCCTTCTTGCTCTTTTTGAAGACTGGAGTGACATCAGCTTTCCTCCAGTCCTCAGGCACCTCTCCTTCATGACTTTTCAAAGGTGAAGGATAGTGACTTAGCAACAATATCAGCCAGCTCCCTCAGCACTTATGGGTGGAACCCATTAGGGCTCATGGATTTGTGGGTGTCTAGTTTGCTTAAACAATCTCTAACCCAATCCTCCTTGACCAAGTCAAGAGAGAGTCTTCCTTCCTCCAGACTTTCCATTTTACCTCAAGGGAATGAAGTTCCTGAGGGCCAGTCTTAGCAGTAAAGACTGAAGCAAATAAGGCATTCAGTTACTCTGCATTCTCTGTATCTTGTGTCACCAGCACACCCACCTCATTCAGCAGCAGGCTCACATTTTCCCCAGTCTTTCTTTTGTTACTGATGTACTTGAAGCCCTTCTTCTCATCTTTTACATTATTTGCCAGATTTAATTGCATCCCTACACAGGCCAGTCCCTTTTTCCACATATTATAAACTTCCTTCTTCTGTTTGAGTTTTTCAAGAAGCTTCTTGTTCACCCACACAGGTCTCTTGCTGTCAAGTCCTCTACTTGACTTTTTACTCTCTACTTGACTTTTTACTCATAGCAATATTAATCATCTCTCCTGGGCCCCCCTACCTTCTAAAGTCCTATACTCATGGAATTCCTCCAAGTAGGTCTTTGAAAAGGTCAAAATTAGCTCTCCTGAAGTCCAGGGTTGCAATCCTACTTATTTCCCTGCTTCTTTCTTATGTGATCCTGAACTCTACCATCTCATGGTAACTACAGCTAAGTCTACTCTCAGTCTTCACATCCCCAAGCAGACCTTCTTTGTTTGGCAGCACACTTTTCCTTGTTTTCCCCTTCACCACCTGTGTAAAAAAGTCACTATCAGTGCACTGCAGAAACATCCTGGACTGCATGTGCCTCACTGTGTAGCCTTTCCAGCAAATATCAGGTGATTGAAGTCTCCCATGAGCACCAGGTCGTATGATCTTGACCTTACTTTCAGTTGTCTGTAGAAGGCCTCATCGACTTCCTCTTCCTGAGGTGACCTGTAGTAAACACCCACAACAGTGTCATTGATATTAGCCTGCCCCTTAATTCTTACCCACAAGCTTTCAACATGTTCTTCTTCCTCCCTTAGGCAGAGCTCGATACATTCCAGTTGCTCTCTCACATAAAGAGCAGCTCCACCACCTTGCCTTGCTGGTCTGTCTTTCCTAAAAGGTGTATAACCATCCAGGACAACATTCCAGTCATGCAGGCCATCCCACCATGTCTCCAAAATTGCAATGAGATCATGGCCCTGTGACCACACCCAGATTTCTAATTCTTCCTGTTTATTACTCATGCTGCATGTGTTGGAGTACAGGCATTTCAGAGCCAAAGTGGTTTCCCTGGAGGGGCGCAAGAGGATCCATCATAGTCATACACGCCCTTGAGATGATTGGCCTTCTGGCTCTCATCTTGGAAGGCAACTAAGGAACATTTGTCACTACTTTGGTTGGCCTGGCCTATTCCTGAGTTGGATGCGATGACATGAGGTTTGCCATCTTGGACCCCACCCCTCAAATCCTTCAGTTTAAAGTCCACCTCACCAAGTTGGCCAGTCTGATGCCAAAGATTCCTTGACCATCTTGTTTCATCTTTACCTGTGCAGAAAAAAAAGGAATATTCTTGTATATTTCTATGTTGTGGCAGTGAGGGTTAAGGTAACACAGAAGCCAAAGTGCCTTCAGCTGCTCTGATCCCAGTAAAGTCTCACACAGGTTAATGTGGGACAATGTAAGACTCTACAGAGCTGGTCAAAAAAAGAAGATAACTAAGTCCAGAACAACAGCATAGCCAATAAAGAAAATGTAAAATTAATAGAGTTTGTAGGCACTGAACAAGGTAATAGGAAATCTGGATATCAATAGAAGAAAAGCAGATGAGTAAAAGCTTTCATGAATATTCTGTGCACGACAGTGATATTCTTGTGCTAGGATGAAGCACAGTGGTTCTGGTAATAAGGAGCTTGCCTACATTTCCTATTTAGCATTCCTCCCTATTTTTCCCTGCTTCATGTTTGTGTGCTTTGTAAGATAGGTGACATCAATTTACACTAGCTTGAACCTATTCCTGCTACATCCACTCTTCAAGTAGCTTATTTAGCTTGAAATGCAAAATCATTTCACATTCCAGGACTTAAATATCTATGCAGATAGTGTAAGAAGTGAGCCATTTGCAGTTCAGATGATGGGTTGTGATTTCATAAGCATATAGTGACAGAAAAGAATTTGTCTATATTCCTGTCCTAGCCAGTCACCTTAACTGAATTTAAAATTGCAGTTATAATACCCTTTAAGTATGGCCATCTCTGTTTAAGAAAAATAACTTTATTTCCTGAAAGTCCCCTGGTGAAGCATCGTGTTTTCAAATATGAGTTATCTTGATTACATTTTGCAAAGAGGGATTTCTGTCTCTGTCACATTGTACCATAAATCATATATGGTGTATGGATGCATCCTTTAAACTCACCTAAGTTTATGGCATATTCTGACAGCTCTTGTTCTCTAGAGTCCACTGGTAGTTTGATAATGGTCTTGGACCTTGACATTAGTGCCTTTAGGCAATTGATCTACACGGGACATGTATCAGAAAATCATGTTGACTGTAAATAAGGAAAGAAACGTCCATGGAAAAGATAAATCTTCCTTTCTTACTAACAGAATAAAGTGGTAAAAAGTGTCCTCAATTACTGATATACAGACAATCTGAAGAACTAAAAGGCTGTTTACAGTGAAGTGACAAAATGCTGATGGAAAATGGCTTTGGCAGCATGTGAGGAAATGGGGAAGTGAACAAAAGACAAAAGAAATAGTCCATGTAATACTTCCTGCCTGCACAAAAATCCCACACTGATATTCCTATCTCTATGGAAATTTCAAGTTAAATGTTTTTTCTCTGAGATTTGTCATTTTTAAGTGACTAAAATTTATAAAATATTTCCAGAATTGAGTGCTAATAAACCCACAGTGTGACACAAAAATGAGATGGGGAATTGCAGAAGTGCCATTGCAAGAAGGCATTGCTAAAGGCCTCATTTGGAATATCATGTACTGGGCTGGTCATCTATGCTCAGAAAAGATAAAAGTGAACTGGAAGAGAAGCAGAAGCAATCCATAACATTAAGTAAAGAGGAACGCAAAAAATGAGGCATTGCAGAGCTTGGGTTGTTTAGCCAAGCAAAACAAGAGATGTAAGAGGACATAAGAACTCTAGAAATATGTCTTTGGATGAATATCAAGGGGAGGGAGAATGGTTCAAGCTAAATAGAAACACTAACATAAAATCAAATTACTGTAAATTGGTCATGAATAAATCTATTCTGGAATTTCCTAATATCTGAGGAGCAAAATTTTAAGAGTATTGACACAGGCAACAGGTGAAACTACATTTGTTTTAAGATGAACTTCAATATNCCCCGCTTGCCTTGCTGACAGAGGTTTTGGTGGGGGGTGGGGGGAGTGATAGAGGGACTAGGGGTGGGCACCGGGCACCCAGCCAAGGTAAACCCACCACAGTATGAAAAGAGCTTTATAACAATGTAAGAAAATGTTTGGGGCTAGGAAGTTGGTTTCTCACTTCAGTCCCCCAGACAGAGGCAACTAGTGCCATGTCCTTAGACACTGCTTTTGGCCTTCAGCTGCCAGTCCAGAGAAGTTCTTCTACAAGATCTCAGTAGTATTTGCCATATCTATGCATATTTTTCAGCTAAGTTACAGCAGCATCTCATATGGTATTAGGTGATCACGTTTAAGCTTCTGATTCAGGCTGTGAGCACAGGCAAGCAAATTTCAGATACATCATGTGTCATGTAGGCAGAGATATATCCTAAGTACCTGGATCTTTGTGAGCTTGTATTTCATTTATAATGTCTTCTCAAGGCTTTTTACTGTCACATTTGGAGGCCAGGAAGGATTTCCCCAGGTGAATGCTCTAGTTTCTAGAGGACGCAGGTTTTGCTTTCAGCTTTGAAGCTGAAAAGGTTTGCTATAGCTGCAGGGAGTAAGTTTACAAGATACATTTGAAGGTCATAGTGCAATATATTGCTTCAGGCTGGTGCTAAGGGTTAAAGAAGATATTGATCCAGAGAGGGGTTTTCTCCCAAGATTGACTTAAAAGGTCTTTTTTCTCTTACCTTTCTGTGTAGAAAGGAAAGTAGTCAGTCTTTGAGCAAGTTTTGTTTAACATATACTATGCCAGTACAAAGACTGGAGATGTTCCCAGTTTCTCACTTGTGTTTCCCATGGCACAGCTGGGACACTTAGCCTATATAAGACTATAAATTCAGCACAAGATGATGGAGATGTTTTGCAGTCTATGGTATTAGGTACATGTGGAGTCTCTGCAGCCTTTTGAACTAGAGATTTTTCCCCCATTGCACAGAGTTCTGGGTGTTCTGACCTAGATGAACCAAACCGTCTACAGATCATGACCTAGACTGTCTCTTCCAGCCATATGCTCTTATTTTAATGTCCATATCAGCATAATAATCAATATGGAAAGGTGGGAGAACTTGTGTTATGCTACCCTGAATTTAACATGAATTCTAGCAGTACATATTTTTACACTGATTAGCTAGCTCCTGGACATCTTTTTCCATGTGTCGGAATAAATATTTGCTATTTTATTTTAGATGTTCAGTGTCTCTGCTGTGGACCGGCTCTCTTCAAGAAACATCTCGATGTGGAAGATTTTTCAAATTATTTTTTCTTTTTTTAATAAAAGCCACATACATATTGGATATACTTCAAAAATTCTCAGGAAGTTGTGTTGCCACAGTTACATATTTGAAAGTATCCAAACAACTGTAAGCACAAAACAGCAGTGTGCACAGAGAATGTAACCTACATTAAATTGTGAGCATTGTGTGTACCATCTGAGTATTCAATTGTTTTACCAAAGGCTTCTAGGTGTTTATGAAGAGATATGCATAAATGGTCAAGTAGAAATAAAAAGCAAAAATAAACATTTAGAGATACAATGTTTCAGTAAAAAAACCCTTCAACATACTTAATATCTGGGTGATTAATGGGAAAATGTATACCTGACTACCTTTTCCCAGGAAAACGAAAACTGGGATCTCTACATCTTGGTCCTCAGGAGAGTAGATTTTTGGGTGGGAAAAGAAAGAAAAGCTACTTCCTGAGACAGTAGCTGCTTCAGGAGAAAACTGAATGTGAATCCAAGTTGTCACAGGAGTGCAAGGCTGAGTCTTGAGCCTGGCATCATTATGGGAAATGCCCCTGTTTAGGATAGGTGTGAGTTTACCAGGGAAAGTGAGCCAGCATGTAAGCCACGACACTGATCCACCAGCCTCCTCATCTGAATGTGAGGAAGCAGATCAGGATCCCAGGGCAGAGAGCTGTAGCTATTCTTCCTTGTATTTCACTCATTAGTCACAGCTACCTGAGACTGGGTAGCTGACTCCATGCAAACAAAATCCAAATCAACAGGCTAACTACAACCACAAAATTTATGAATATATTAAAAGAAGCAGGAATTATACTAGCTATCACTTCTCATATTTTGGTTTATTGCTCTGTCACTGGGAATAGACGCTGCTGGAGCTGAAACAAGTCTACACAGGTACAAATGTTTCTCTCTGCTCTGCTGTTTTAAGCCACCTGTAGGGGTACCCGGAAGCTCTCTTTGACCTTGCCCTGAAATGGGCTAGAAGTGCTCATTGACGTCCCACAGACCTCAGTTGCTTACTTTCTGGCATCGAGCTGAGATGGAGACACTGACCGAATCCATATGTCTGGGCTTTGTGGTCACTGACATGCCAAATCTGGATATAAATTTAACATGTCAGCAGGTGCGTTGATGACTGAGCTCAGGCTTAAAGTTCAGTTATAAAAGCATTGCAACTTCCCCTGATACAGAGAGGCATGGCAGAGGAAGTCTGGAGAAGGCAGCTGTGTTTGCCTAACAACTGGAGAGTGCTGAATTTTGTGTAGGAAGTTTACAGCATATGGAGTATGGATTATTTTATTACTGTTTTCTTAGGTCATGCAGTGTTACTGTGAACAGTATCCTGAAAAGGCTGTTGAGTCACTGTCTGTTCCTGCTTACAGCTCCCAAGAGCAGAACAGCAGGTTCTCAAACTTCTCAAGCTTGCTGAAGCAATCACAGCTTAACATGTAGGCATTTGATACGCAAGTACTCTTTTAAAAGTGTAAGAGACACTGGATTCCATCCCAGGCAAGTAATCTCCTCTAAAGTCACATTCAGATTGGACAGTGGTATGGGTGAAAGGATGATATACTTTCCTTTATTTCAGAAGTCCTTTTAGCTTTGTCTTAGCAAAAGACTAGTAACATTTCTGTTAACAAGGCTAACATCTCATTTTTTATGGATTCATTGCATATTTATAAGCTTTGGGGCCTCTTCAAGAAAACTGGTGACATCTCCTGTTATTTTTTTCATGATAGTTACATCAGTTTTAAAGGACTTGATTACAGAGCTTGTCTTTAGTACTGTTTCCAGCTCTAACTAGAGCTCTCTTTATGATACATCCTCTCCAGGAAAAACAACTTTGTATTTCCTGAGAATGTAAAAGGTTCAGAAATCAAAATCTAATTCCAGAATCAATGTAACTAACCTTTTTGTGCATTCAGTGCACCAAAGCACTGCTATCAGGTGCTGCTTTACACCATGTTCTGATGAAAAGAGGTCCCATCCTTTCAGGAATACAGAAAAAAAACAAAGCAGCTCAGTAAACACAAGCTGGAGATAGAAATAAACTCAAATTTCTGGATATATTCCTCGTTTCCCACATCTGGGAAAGTGAGAGTCAGAGTATAGTTAGGATCTTTATTTCTGACCTGCTCTATCAGTTAGTTCTTTCTGTTTTTTCCACAACTTAAATTTTCTTTCTCCTCTTTCATTCCCCAAGGAGGATCAGCCTGTGAACCGCAAAGTAGTGCTTATCTGACTATTACTATCCTGCTACAGTGGGACCACTAAGTGGGGTGAAAGAAGGGACACAGCATGTCTCATGTTGTTCTTCCTATACCAGCTAAGTCAGTAGAAAGACTTGCTCAGACTTCCCTACATTTTGGTGGAGTTTTAAGTGAACTGTAACTCAAGATCTGACAACACAGTGTAAAACAAAAGGTGAATGAAATGCAAAGCTGAAAAAAAATCCCTAAAATATAAAATTTGTACTCTTGAATTAACTGCTTGGAGTTAAACATCTTTATAGCCACATTAGCCATCATGTGGCAAATTCTTTTTGTCCATTAATAAAAAAACCAAAATCAATCATTTTTTTTTCTTTCTTTTTTTTTAAGAATGGTAATTTCTTATTCTATTTGGAAGAGCACTGAGCAGAAGGCTACTTACACCGATGTCATCATCTCACAAGTCTTATTCTTCTCAAGTGCAACAGTTGTCCTCTACTTTAATCTTCACTTTCAGAATACCACTTTCCTCAGGCCTAAGTTCCTGGCTGTAGTGNCCCAGCCAAGGTAAACCCACCACACTGGCCCTACTGCTTTGCCAGCTAATGGTTGCATGAATCAGCCCAGGATATGAAAGGTTGAATTCTAGAAGGGAGAATTATGGAAGACAACTGATGATGAATCATTGAAGTTCGTAGGTGTTAGTCATTAAAATTGCTTTTAATGAATGAATCTCATTACAAAAGCAGTGCTCACCAGACAATGAGGGAAGTAGCAGGATGTACTTACGCAATGTGTAGAAATGACATGACAGAAAACACCATCCTCTAGGTTACAGATGCTGCCGCAACATAAATAAGCACAGAGAAAAAGAAGAGATGATAGGAATGTTTGCTTCCATATACCACAAATAAAGACCAGGTACACAAATACAAAAGGGGAAGGTAGGGGGTAATGAAGGCCAACTTCTCACAGACCATGACGCATGCATAGGTGTTCACGTCTCTTTTGCAAGCATCTCTTGCATTGGAGTCAAATTACTGAACTTTAGTCATTTAAGCTATGCCTACCTCAGCAGGCAGTCTGTTTCAAAAGGAGAGAATCTGGGAGGTAGAAGAGTTTGTGACAAGAATATGATGTCCACATCCAGTTTAAAGGTTTTGATGAAAATTAGATGTAGTCTGATCCCGTCTTTTCAAAACCCATTAGCAGATAGAGTGCAAGTATCTTCCTGCAGCATTTCTATCAGTTCAGTTTCATGAAAAAAGAAATCCAGTCTCTGTGGTCCAAGACCATTCCACATTGTGGACTCTGAGGACAGCAGTGGAATTCACAAACTTGTCTCTGACCCAAACTAGTACATTAAGATCCATAGATGGGTCTACCTTATCTCTGTAGTGTCTACCTGACTGTATCTCCAGGGCATTTACACCTCTGAGACAACATTCCCATCTTCCTTCAATTTCAAGGCAAGATACCATTATTAAGGTATTATAACCCAGTAGCTGTGGGTTTATTGAAGCCCATAAAACAGAGCCATACCTTCCTTTCTGCTGATTCATCACCTGCTGAACACTGCAAATTTCTTTCTGGTGACTTCATGCAATTGTTGTCTCCAGGTAAACTTCTCACTCATTTGTTTTTTAGTGGTGCTGTTTTGTCTCAGAACCAATGCAGGACCTGTTTGGCATTGGTAGGAACAAAGATTCCTTCTGCTGAGAATATAGGACGTGGTACAGAGACAGCTACAGTTTCTGTAGTTCCAGCACTTTTGCAACACCTTCCAACATCTTGGCAGCTGCTGCAGCAAAGTCCAACCTTAAGCACAGTATCAGTTGTTACATCTACTGCCCTCTGCAATAGCATTTTTTTTTTCACTTTTGCCATGAGTAGGTGTATTTTGTGTTGCTCTCTTTCCCCTATTAGCCTAAGTCTGTCAGCAGTCTAATTTCATAGCCAATACAAATGCTACTTACATTTAACAAAGAGTCAGATATTCACCTGTGTGAAACCCACAGTTACTCCACACTTCATGTTGGTCTGCCTAATGTTTTTCTTCCCTCTGTGCCCATGTTTTTGAACCATTACATCGCAAGGCACACAACTCAATAAAGTACTACTAGCAAAATCCATGTCTCTCTCCATGGAACATATCCGTTTTCACTCAGCAATTTCTCTGCTGCAATGGGTATGATTCATATCCTCTAACTGAAAAGCAGGTCACTGGAGGAAAGTGCTTGCTACTCATGAAAATACATTGTCGGACAAAAATGATGCATTCATCAGTTTTAATGTTTAATATGATTCTGTGATGACCCCCAGTCCACACAACAGGAACTTCTAACCTTGGTGATATTGGGCAACAGAGAGAATTAGTTAAACAAATATTCTTTTTATTCAGCAAGGCACTCCCTATATGTTCTGCTATTGAGCTTTTTCATTGTGGAGTTGGTTTGTTCTAAGTAAAACTGGTAGACAATTTTGTGATTAAATAATTGTCAGAAACTGTTGATATGTCAAAATAGAAAAGCACTACTGAGAAGCACTCAAGCTTTTTTTTAAAGGACAAGGCTTATCTGGTCAAACTCAGATGAAAGACAGATGTTCACTGACCTTAAAAGAGTTTCAGGCAGGCACATGGGAGTAAGAATCCAACCATGACGTTCTTGCTTTGATTATTTCAGCCCATAGATCTGAACCTCACACTCCCACATACCCAGCAGACTTTCTGCCCTCTGGACTATTAAGTCATCTTCCCTTATACTCCATCCAAACAGATAATGTAGTTATCCATGTGAAGTGGAGTATCTCCAATAGGAATAACTGAGAGAAACACAAAGCAATAACATGCTCTAGGCATTTGATTTAGATTTTAATCTACCATTCCAGGGTTCAAATATCTGTTTCAGTAATAGCCTACAGAAAGGTAAACACATCGAGTGAAATGCAGACATGAAAAATGTAGACAATGAAATAAGACAGAAGTTTGAACTTTTGGCATGTTCTTACAGAACAGAGCCTTTAGGAGAGAACTAGATTTCTAGTGTTCCAGTTCTCAAGATATTGCATAATATGGGATAGATAGGTCTGCTTCTGTTTACTAGCAACTTTGAAATGTCCTAATGGCATTTCAAAGTATTATATCCACACACATCCCACAAAACATCAAATCTGCACAAAAATTCATGAGGGGAAATTAAAAAGATTTTTTCACTGGGTTCTTGCTAAACATAAGTTTCTGTAGCACAGGAGTGGGAGAATCAGTAATATTTTGCATTCGCATGATCTTTTGAGATCTCATATTACTTTAAAAAAGTGAGTAAATTCACCTTCATGGATTCCTCAAGGTAGGTATTATCCTCATTTCAAAGATGAGAAAAATTTAGTATGGAGGTAATATGTTCTCCATATCAAATACAAAGTCATTGGCAGAACCGCAAAGAGAACCTAAATATATAGCTCTCAGCCTTAACTATGACATTGTTCTTTTCCATAAAGTGTTCTTCCTTCCAAAGGTATCACAGGCAGAGTATCAAGGGAAAGATGCTCTTTCACCTCATCTATATTGCTGAGGTTTCTCCTTTTCTCCTGTTCCATGAGATGTGTTCAAGTACTGTCTATAAAGCAAGGCAGAACTACCCAGATCATCCAGTCCTCTGTATTTAAAGTGTACCCTTAATCAAAGGCATTTGAAGTATTTCAGCCTTGGATCTTCTTTCCTAATGTTGAACAGACTCTACTGTACATTGGACAAATTGGGTGGGGTTTTCTTATAACAACTTTTTCATTAGATCATCACACTTCAACAAACTTTGTCAATGAATCTGTTTCTTTTTTCCAATGAAAACACATTTTACTGAGAAATTTCTGTCAATTTGACTTTCAGAATAAGATAATAACCTGGACCTAATTCCTGAATTCCTCCCCAAGGCATATTTCATCGTCTCAAAAGTTTGATCTGCCAAATAAAACAAAAAAAAAAAAAAAAAAAAGAGTAGTACTAGAAATAACAATGGTTTATCATTTGTGTTTTGTTAAGAAAGCAATTTTATTTATAGTGAAAATCCCCTAGGAACTTTCTTTTGACCGCAGTGACATCTATTGGTACTCGGAAAAATTTCTGAATATGAAATAAGAATAAACATGTCAAAATTACACTAGGTATGGGGCCTAGCATATAGTTTATTTCTAAGTAAGAGACAAGAAAAAAAGCAGATGTTTCAGAGTTCAGGCATGTATCCTCCCAAGGACTGCAGGCTTGCTCATGTTTCTTGACGTAAGAATAAATCATTCCAGTGGAGAACGCACAAGTTAAACTGTTTTAAAAGGCAAAGAAACTAGATCATCTGATATATGGGGAGCAGATTGTTGCTCACTTTTTATTCTGGAGTGAATGAAAAGAAAGAAAAAGACTGCACCAGAGGGAAGAATTCAAGAATGCAGAAGGATGTACAGAAGTAGTGGCGCTGGCAGAGGTAGCAATAGGCTAATGCCTAGAGTTGTCAGGCATGTCCCTCCCTGAGGCATTTAAATGAAAGATAAATACAGCGAAACTAGCACAGTGGTGAGCTAAGAAACGGAAATCCTGCACAGACCACCCTTGCGCATCCAAATCACATCTTCTTCTTTGCATAGTGCAGTTAATTACTGACCCTCCCCTCCAGAAGACTGGATCCACAAGAGCATTGTGGAAGTCTACCTCTTCCCGCTCTTCACTAACACAGTCCTTGTTCTGTCTCTAGCTTTCAAATAGATAGTGGGCACTTAATAAAATGCTATATAGGAGCAGAGGATTTTTATAAGGTATTGGGATAGATATTTTGTATTGTAAATTCTCTTCTTCCATGCTTTGTTCATATTGAGTTTAGCTGTAAATTTCTAAGAATGTGAGATATACTACACTTATGAAGCATAACAAAACATGCCTTTGAAGCAACACAATATGTAATAATGCACTCAAAACTTATTTATACATAAGGACCCCCCTCATTTTATTTCTCAGAAAACCAAAAATCTTATATACCGTAATTGCACTCCATTTGGCAATATACATGCTGGAGAAAGTATTTAAAAATGTGTCCTTTTCTTAAGAATGCAGAATAATAGTATATCAGTATTTTGAAAATCAGTACTAAATATATTCAGATATCAAATATTTACTAGATTTTTCTGAAATGACTGAGAAACATATGAAGAAATATTGCGCAATGACAATAATTTAAGGATAGTCAAAGTCAGAAAGCTGCATCGTCTAATACATTCAATTATTCTGTTCCTCTCTGCCTTTCGGTTAAAATCAAGAAGATGTATGCTAATAAGGGTAGTGGGCCATCTCCCTGGACTTTGCAACCTTCCACATTATCCATGAATCTATCCTGTAGCCATTTAGAGAAGCACTGGGAGCAAATGAGTTATGAGTCATGGAAAAAAGAAAAGGCATGTCACAAATACTGAAATTAAATGCAAAGGGAAATGACAAGTACTGAAAATATGAGCTGCCTAACAAGCAACAGAAAGTAAAACAAGGATAATGCTGGAAATAGCAGATAATACAAGAAGACAAATACTGGGAAGAAAACACAATAAAATAAGAGAATGAAAACAAATAAAGAACTAATGATATCATTGATCCTAAGGAATTTTGAAAGGGTAAGACATAGTGAAACAAGCAAAGCTCTAGGGAAGATACTAAATTAAGGCATAGTACAAAATAAGAGATCAAAAGATTCACTTAGAGGCTTCATCAGAAGTATCACAGTTGTCATTGATGGACACTCTGACCTTGTCCATTGTTTTTTGTGTAACTTCAGTATGCTCTATTTGACTTTAATCTATTTGTTTTCTGGCATACAAGTACATGCAGGTAGTGTTTTCAGGACTGTGCAAGGTTTTTAAGATCTTGGGCCATTGTTTTAAATGTGTTCATTCAGGCTTCAGTTTACACCTTGAGTAGCCTTAATGACTTGTAGGAACTATCCTTGCTAAGCAAGGCAGATATTTCTTCAAGTTCATTTATTGATTCTAAAGGAAAAAGAAAGAAGAAAGCATGGAAATAAAGATTGAAGGCCATTGTCTTAGGTGAGATATATGAATGTAGTTAGATGGGCTTCTGATTTATATTAGTTAGGAAACTCACCTTGAGGTTCTGTCTCTGTGAAAGAACTTCTGAGGGTGATATCTGCTAACAGGGCATGGTCTAGGAACAAAACAGATTTGTAATTAAGAGTGTTATTTGTGCAGACTAAGGTAAGGCACCTTCATCAGCTATCTGCTCTGAATTACGCTTGACTGGACACTCTGTTCACCGACTTTACACGGAATCACGGGAAGATACAGCAAAACTGAAAAGACTTAGAAGTAGGTACGCCAACATATTTATGAAAGAGATTACTAGTGTCAAACTAATACTCAAATATGAGAATATTTGGGATCTTAAAGAAAAGGTAGAATTAACTTTCCCACCTCTCGTGATCATATCTGACTTCAGTAAAACTAATAATGGGATTAAATTGAAAGTGAAACCTCCATTCTTTAAATAGAAGTTAGCAGCATTGTAGAGCCCAGTTGATTTTAGAGGTCACTGATGAAGCATTCTGAGAACAAGGATTTTCCATCTTAGTGCTGCGGTCATGTATCTGAGTAGCTTTATATAAAACAAAACCATAAAACTAAAAATTTGTATATGTGTCTGGTAGAAAAAGACTACGAATTGGATTTTTTTCTCACTTGCATTAAAAATATTTTACATTGTTACTTCATATTTTCAAAGGGCCTTCAAGGGAAGATCATAATATAAGTGAAGTTATTATCCAAAATACTTGAACATACTTAAAAATTAGCCTCTAAGAATAGCTTACAAATAGATTTATCTTTTTGCACTTTTACTCTAGTTTGCAAGGAGGTTTACTGTCTTGTCAATATGTTTTGTCATTTGGAATGTGATATTTATCAGGATATTTACCCTACTGGCTATTCTGGGACTTTAAAAAAGAATTCAGATTGGAGGGCAAAGGGCTTAATATAAACTATAACATGTTCCATATTAACAGCAACCTTCAAATTAAAAAAAAAAATGTTTTGAACCTGGAATCACACTTTTAGTCGAGAAATATTATGACTGATTCCATATTACTGGCAAACAGATCTTGCCCAGAAAAGTAGATATGATGAGATTCTGAATTTTTGCTTCAATTAAATTTATGAGTCTATTTAAAATAGGATAGAGAAGAAACTTGGAATATACTTTAATTTTATTTAATGATACACTACAACTTGAAGAGTAAAGACAGAAAAACGTGAAGATATTAGGTTATACCAAGTATAACTGTAATTTAACAGATTTTTTTTTTTTAGAGTGTAAACAACAGAAGAAACATAGTACAACAAATAGTGATTATTTCTAACATAAAAGGTATGCTCTATTTAAAAGTGGCATCAGTAGAAAATGTGGTTCTCTGTACATTAGAGGACAGAAGGCATTAAATCAAACTTCTTCGAAATAACTGTCACAGAGGAACCCACAAAACAGACAGCAGCAACTACCCAAAAATGCAAATTTATTGTAACCAAAATTACTCAGCACTCCTTCTGAAAAGAATTAAATCACAAGTTTAGATGTCATTTAGGAATTTGCTACTCCACAACTAATTCCTAAGCTTTAAGAAATATTCTTTCTAGAAAGACGAACCAAAATGTGCACACAGTCACTCACAAAAGGGAAAACCTCCCACACAAGGGTACCCAAAATGGGTCTCTCACCCAAAGAGGGTGAGGGCTCACTCAAGGATATATCCAGAAGAAATAACCACTCACCAAAGGCAGGGTGGGGATTCACTCCACCCACAGAAGTATCCTTGGATGGAGTTCCATTCCAAGGGGAGGACCCACAACTGCAAGGCCTGTTTTCTCCGAAGGAACTGACTCAAAATCTGTTCTCTGGCAGGGCTCCATTTGTGCCCTAGTCGAGTCTGAGCGGTGGTCATTCTAATCAGTTGGGGGTAAACACACAACGAGGGCAGGCAAGGGCCTAGAACCTGAGGTGCTGTTTAATTGCTGTGAGGTGCCATTTAGCAGCTGTAAGGCATGGAACCCATATTCATCAGGTCACTGGCAAGCCCTGACCTCTTAGATTTTCATTGGGGTGGCTGCACCTGTCACAGTAACAAAGCGACGGAAAGATTGGCTCTTCTTTATATCATCATCTATTATCATTTAACCCTCTTAAATTCCAAGTGCAAACACTTGACAACCCTTGGCACCAGTTAACATCATATCTATAGGCTACAAGGAACAGCACAGTTAGACACTTACACCTCTGCTGAGTAGAGATAAACTGAAGTATTCATTTTATTTGATGTAAGTTTAAGTTGATAGCCATACAGTTAAACACTATCCACATGCATGGATATCCTTACTTATCATGTGGAGTATTTTCTTGAATCATACACAGTGTGAAACAATGTAGGAGACAATCTACAAAACATTGTGGATTGGAACTTCAGAAGTAAGCTTAAAGCCAAATTACTTGCTTCTATAATATATTACTTTCCTTCCGGACCACATTCTGGACTGGCTCTAGGCTATTCTTCCTAGTCTTTCCCAAGAAATGTGAGTAGCACACATGACTAACAGGACCTTCAAAGGCACAATTACCTATGACAAGAACCATCCTGGAGCTCTGTAGAGTCATCTGTCCCATACACCCCCGAGGTCACAACTTCCAGCAATATGCCTCCGGATCCAACATCCTCCCTTCAGCAACTCAGAGGTGCTTTTGGATCACACTCACAACAGGGCAAGCAGAATTTATAAACTCATCTAACAGACACTATGTGGGAGGCACCACTTTCTCATTTAGGTTTTTTGCAAACTATGTGTACTGAAATGACTGAGTGTATATTAGCCTATATTAAAACTGGAAACATTGGGGATTGATGATAATTTGATTATTTGATTTAATTTGATTTAATGTCATAAATTAAAAATTCCATAAGGAGAGTGGGTAGAAAACCACAAAACCAAAAATAAGTTATCAACCAGAGAAAAACAAAACGCAAAAATAAATGGCTGAATTAAGTATTTTAACTAACATTCACAAGAAATTTATCAGATACAGGAACAAGTACAATATATAAAGGGTTTATTACGTGATATTTAAAATGCATCTAAGAGTAAAGATTAATTTAGATTATATAGAAAATTACACAAGTGAATAATATAATAAAGAACCAGAGTAATCAGTTCTAGTCTTGTGATTCATGAAGGCTGACTTAACTATACCATAAAGATAAAAGTGAATAAAACAGTAAAACTCTCATCAAGACAAAAGAAACAATAAAATTATTATAACTAAATAAGGAAGGCAATTACAAGTAAGAAGACTAACAATGATAGTTGATCTCCCTAATATATATAGAATTTTTTTTAATACAATGAATTTCAGTAACACAACTACTTCCTGACTCAGTAAGCCACCAAGAGAAGTTTGTTTGCAGATCATATCATCAGTTAGGGACTATAATATCATGAGGCTATCAGATATAGTAGGTCAAGACATTACAGAAAATTCAGCCTAATTTTTCCCATAAATTTTGTCTCTGTCAAACTAGTGTACTCAGAGAGGTTAATCTTTACCACTGATTTACTTTCTGTACAGAAAAGAATAAACTATAATTACTTAGAAGGTGCATGTAACACCAAATCGCAGTGGTTTCAACCCTGTCCAGGTTGCCTTAAGCAGCCAGGTACTGTGAGGTACAATTTGTCAATACATAAAAATTAAAATCACAAGGATTTTTGTCCCCAGAAACAATAATGAAACATGATCTTAACTGAATGAAATTATTTCCAGGGCTAAGCATTTACAAGCTTCCATACAGGATGAGCTGTATAGAATTAATGCTTTGTTCCTTTATTCTTGAACACATCAAGCTATTTGTTATGTGCTGAGTTTGCACAGCCAGACTGATGTACATGAGACTACCTGTTTACACTCTGTGCTGTATGATTTGTTTATGAAAATATAAACAAACATGGCTTTACTCACAGTCATGTGTAATTCTTGCAACTTCCCTGCTGCACAAGCCTTTCAAAATACATCTAGAAAAGAAAAAGTGATTATTTAACATGAGCTGAAAAATCACATCTGAGGACTTGTTGCAGCCTAATATAAACTTTTGATGAAGAATGATACTGATTATCTATTTCAATGACACACTTTGAAGGGGATAAGAAAACAGAATATGAAATAAATTATGGAGTAAATATATATTTTAAACTCAAAAAGAAGGTTACTGTGGCATTTCAGACCAACAATACCTTTCATATCACTACAAATGTTCTCACTCACATAAATGATAATAAGCCCAAAAAATCACAAGCCCTTTTTTCTTTCCTTGTGGATAAATCCACATACAGAATAAATGCTAATCAAACCAAGGATGGTAGGTCAAGAAAAAAACATTTGTATTTTAGTCTTCTAACACCTTAGTTCTGGAAATTAAAAATTTTCAAATTCATAGTACTATGTCTTTTATCCAAAGATCTCAATGTGCTTCATAAACTTTAATTAAGCTTCACAGCATGTCTCCCAGTCAGGCAGAAATTATGTTATTTTCAGAGAAAGTGCAGTGTGGCCTTCATTCCCTATACCTCTGCTCTGATTACATACTGCATTATGTCCACTGTGATGTATTGTGGAAAAGTATATAATAGCAAAGCAAAGGGCCTCAGTATGCCCAAGCTCTATTAGTTTAATTTTCTTTGGTTTTATTTCTTACTTTTTTGATACCTTACATTAACTGTTGCATTTTTTAGCTTTACTACTGAATTCATATATGTATACCTAAACTGCAGTTCATTTCTTTTTTTCTTGTATTTTTTTAATTAGGAAGAATTACAGCTTAGGTTGCATTTTCCCATAGAATCAAATATGGAAAATGTACATGAGAAAAGTACACAGAGGCTATATAGAGATCTGTAAATTAATTCCTACAGGAGTTTTACTTTTCAGAGCACAATCCTCTTCTTCAACATTGGCATGCACGTAGGACAGTATGACCACATTTTCTTTTGGGACTTCTGAACATCTTGATAAAAAAAAGAGTTCCACATGAATAAGCAATCCTTTCCCGCCTTCAGAGTTTGCCTTAGGGTTTATGCTTCATTTAAACACAGTGCTATTGAAGTGCCATTTCTCCAGGACAGACTGAGGAAGTGAGACAGGTATATTGATTACATTTTTGCTAATTTCAGTTGCAATTTTAGTGATCCTGTGATATGTCTGACCAAAAAACACCTTCAACTGGAAAAAGGGGATTCGATACAAGCCATTTGAACCAAGTTTGATACTATATCTGTAAATACAAAAAATACATTTACAAAATAATTAGGAACAAAATGCTGGATTTAAACCAAAGTGCAAATACTTTGAATAGGACACAAAGTATGAAAGCATATGTCATCAGCTCTCTTAGGTATCTATGGTTCAGAACAACAACCAAAAAATGTGACTGAAATGTAGCATATACAGCTCAGTCAACCAAACATAAACCAGAAGAATTTACTGTGCAGTAGTAAAACTTTGTAATAAATTCTAATACTTAAAGAGTTAAGGAGAAGATCCACAGGACTGTTACTAAAACCTAGAGATGGGAGTTATTGTGCAAAATGTAAACTATAAAGCCCAAGGTAAGGACATTTGCAATAAAGAGGTCAAAGTATTTCACAAAAAGATTGAGAGAGTTTGTATCGGCGCAACTGATTCTAGGTACAGAAAAGGTTATTTAAATTTGATGTGGAAGGCAATGTTTCCTGAGAAGCAACAAAAGTCAAAACAAAATCAGAACTGATAGTATGAAGCAGTCTCTGTTTTACTAGACCAAATCCTCAAAAGGATAGCATAAAGAGTACTATAAATCCAGTTAGCACAGGATCCTACCATGGGCCCTCTTTATGAGGTATGGTCAGTACTGTCAGGTTCACTTGCAGGCCAGAAGATGCCTGTGGCCCTCCTTGGTGTCATTCAGTAATGAGGGAAACATAGAAAAATCTCTCTTTCTAATCTTTTTGTGGAAGTATATATATTTCAATGTTGATTAAAAAGTTACCTGTAAAAATTTTTAGCCTACATGTAGTTTTGGTATGTTCTGAGAAAGTGTATGAATGTAGGTCTGTGTATGTTTGGTATGTTTGTCTGCCTGCATTATTTTTTGCTTTATGAAAACTTAGTAGCTAATAAATTCAAGCTATAATTACTAAGTTTCGTTTTAATAAAAGAGGTTATCTATAAAGCTAGATTTACCTATCAATCACACCTATTTTTTCTAGCAGGATATATTTAAACTCAGTGTCATTGAAATGTAGTGATATCTATGAAGTATATATAGCTAGCAAAGGAATGAAGCTAGCTATGAATCTGTATTTATAAATCCCATTACCTGCAAAGTTTATTTGATAATGGAGCTTGTGGCTGTCACAAAACCTCCTTACCGCTCTTCTGCCTTCTGGGTGTGCCTGCACTCCAATTCTGGATGGCATTCCATCAAAAGTGTCACTTTGGGTTATGTACCTTTGCTGACAGGCAGGAACTCACTCCAGCATGAGATAGCCGCAGTGAAATACTGTGTAACTGAGAGAATCACTGCAGTGGGGACAGCTGATGGGCTGAGTCTTGCCTAGTGAAAGGTAAGCAGCTCCCAGTTCTGCCACTCGCCGCAGCAGCCAAATCCTGCCTGGCTAGAAACATGCCCTATTCTTCCTGTTCTGACAGGTTCACCACAGGGATGTTGACTGCTTGCTCAGCTGCTTTGCTAATACATGCGCATGAGCTTGTGGGCTTGCAGCATGGCTGTGCCAGGAAGGGGAGAGGCTGCACTGGACTCCTGCCAGGTCTTAGACTGGCCCAGTCCTGTAGCTGCATCAGCACAGGGCTGAGACCCAACACATCAGCCTTTTCCTCCACTGCTGCAGGGAGCAGTGAGACTGAAACTGGAAATGAGAAGTGTCATTATCTCCCTTTCAGAAGTATCTTCCTTCATGTTACTGAAAAAAAGTGAAAAAAGATTTAGTTCTTTAAATATATGAAATGAATGTTTTCTGCCCACAGGTATTTTGTGTTACATGATATGGCTTGCCAAAGTATTTCCTATATGTATATCCATTCTATTTTAAAATCCTTTTGCATGCAAACAGGAAAAGTTATCTGATTGCTTCAGGCCACAGAGTCTGAACTGAAAAATCTGTGTCTCCAGATTCTAGGTATATGCTATTTATCAGCTTAGCCTCTGTACAAATTCAGTTGACCCTCCTGAGACAGTTTGACTACTGGAGAGATAATAAGAAATCATTAATATTTTTATAATCTGCAAAATTCTAAAATATTTAAGAACATGCTGTCATGGCAATAACTGCTCATGTGATAGCAGCTCCTAAAAATACTCCTGAATTCATTATATGATTAGCATATACGTGACTCCCAAAAGAATCATTTCATAAACCAGGACTTTTGAGAGCCTACTGCCAGTGCATTAATGTTTTTGATGCTATAAAATCACTGGAAGAAAATCTCTGTTAAGAATAGAGGCATTTCCTTTTCAGTGAAATCAAACTGACTTACACAACCAAACCCTTTTTGGCCACTTGGAAAATCTGGAACCTTATGAAATGCTGTAGTATGGGCAGTGTCCCCACATTGTTGGTTTTTATCAATACCAGTTATTTTACTTTTCAGCTCAGCCTCTTCTAACTAACTGCACTTTCTTAAGTTAATGGTAGATTTTTGCAGACAGTGTCTGCTTCTAGCAATGATAACGCTTGATGTTTAAAGTTACTACCAATGACTGGCGGGCAGCCCAAGGTCATTGCTAGATCTTGTACGGGTGCAAAAGCACGGGGCCACACTTGCAGGGAGGAGCAGCCAGGACAGATGATCCTAAACTGACCAGCAAGGTATTCCATCCCATATATGTCATATTCAATATAAAGCTGAGGGATCACAAGGTTCTTGCCCCCCTCTCTTCCTCTTTCTTCAATGACCAGTATCTGAGGAGGACTCTGTCCATTCTGCCTTTGGTCCCAATTCGTGTGTTACTGAATCCAGTTCCAGAATCCAACTCCTAAGCCCAGGTCCTATCTGCCGCCGAGCCCAGTCTGGGACTTTCCCAGTGCCTGCTCCACAAGCTCAGTGGTGACAGTGATGAAACTGCCACCATGAGCAGGTGGGTTTGGTACTGGTTTTGTATATAGAATCATAGAATGTTTTAGGCTGGAAGGGATCTCCAGAGGTCATCTCGTTCAACCTCCCTACACAAGTAGGGACATCTCTACCCAGGTCAGGCTGCTCAGAGCCCCATCAAGCCTCACCTTGAATGACTCCAGGGATGGGGCCTCCACCACCTCTCTGGGCAGTCCATTCCAGTGATCTATCACCCTCATATTAAAGAATTTTTTTCTAATATCCAATCTAAATCTATCCTTTCCTAGCTTAAAACCATTATTCCTGGTCCTATTGTTAAAAACCCTTTTGAATAGACCTTCCCCTGCCTTCCTGTAGGCCCCCTTCAGGTACTGGAAGGTCATTATAAGATCCCCCCAGAGCCTTCTCTTCTCCAGGCTGAATAGCCCCCACTGTCTCAGCCTGTCTTCATATGAGAGACGCTCCATTCCCCTGATCATTTTGGTGGCCCTCCTCTGGACAATATATTTGTATATATTGCATTTGATTATTTTCTTCATTAAAGCTGTTTTAGCTTTCTTTTTTAATCCATAAGTCTCATTCTCTTTCTCTCTCATTTGGGAGAGGAGGGGGCCCAACAGCAAGCCATAAGTCTCTCTCCCTTATTCCTTTTTTCCCTTTCTGGGGAGGAAAGAAGGGTTAACAGACAGCATCTGTTATAGGTCTATTGAACTGACCCTAAACCTTGACAACCTGAAGTAGCATGACATAATTTAAATGTGATTTTTATATGCAAAGATAGAGTTTCAAAGCAAGGAATATAACTCCATATTAAATCATCATGTGTACTTCACTTGTAAAAAGTTGCTTGCATGAGCATTGTGTCAGGAGTTTAGTTATGTTCTTCTGCCTGACAGATGTGGAATAGTGTGTAACACTAAGACACTGTTGCAGCATAAGTTTCCTCAGCACTTTTCTGGTGGCAAACTGCATAAACAGTGGAGCTGTCGTAAAGTATTCTGAGACAAATGCATATTAATAGGAATTACTAGGTCTTGCTGGTTCATGGTGACTTTCATTTTCATTTCATAGAAGGGCAGTGATTAATGAAACCTCTATATGTGGGACATGATTAGGGAAGAGAAGCTCAGCTTTCCAAATACAAGCAAGATCTTTCTATAGGAGACATCAGGTCTGAGCTGTGACTCACCAGCCAGAGAGTGAGGAGTGAGGGATGAAAATGGAGTGCCTCATCTGTTGGAAACAATTTGCAGGAAATCACTGCTCCAGGACTGGATCTGTCAACTACATGATGTATGAGCCTTCAGAGGCAGAGGCAGATGTCTCCTGAAGATATCTACAAACTCTATTCTAAATTAGTTTTATAATAGAAAAGCCACAATAATTCAGCTTTTCAGGACTGCCTAATCACAGCCCAACCATATGATACCCTTCAGACAAGATCTTCAGCCTGCTTTGTTCATCGTGGGTAAATGGGTTGGAGCAGAAAAGATCCTTACAGCTGCATATCTGCTTATGTGAAGACTGCTGTAAGACAACTATGGTGGCTATGCAAGGTCTATAGGAGGAGATAGAACAAGAATAATAAAAGTACAAGAATAATAAATCTGCAGAACACAGCCACTAACACTTGTACTCTGCTGTAAGACTCAGCTCTGCCTGAATCTCAAAGGGTCCTCATTTGACTTCTGAACTTAAAGTATTTTATCTTTTCCAGGCAACTGGAGAGGCAGAGGAGCACAGATTTTTGCCATGAAAAAAAAAAGAAAGACTTGTCCTTCAAGAAATGTGTTTCATCAAACCACCACAGTACTTAACACCTTTCTCTTAGTGGATGTTCCTGTTTTGCAAGTCTCTGTGGTTTCCAAGCTTTTCTGCTTGTGATCAAGCAAGATAGAAAATGCAGGAAAAAAATATTTTCCTCTTCAAGATATGTCGTCTTTGGCAAAGGCAGCACCAGCTTTCTCATACAAACTATGGCACTAAGGCAAAGAGGACAGAGCCATTTTTTCCACAGCCTAAATAAGGTTCTCAGGAGCTCAAGCTACACTGAGAGAGAACAAACTACGCTGACAAATGCAAGACCGTGCATTTTCTGAAGAGACCATAAAAGAAATACGTGACTCAGAGAAATGTGTATATGTCTGAAATTTCTTCACCCTTTGCCTCTTATAGTTCTTCAGGGATTTAGACAATTATACCTAAATGGCTCTGTCTTTCAGACACTTGCTCCCCAGGTTTACAGGGTTTCACCTTACATGAGTACACTGAAAGAGACTTCTCTTTAATCTCTTTCTTGCCCCCTTAAGTCCTCTATGCTGGCTTGAAGTTAAGAAATACAGAATATCACACAAGTAATGCAAAAGATGCATCCACCAGCATTTACTTTGATTCTCCTTTCATTAACAAATGCAAATCAGATAATACACCAGAAAAGAAATAATAGCTAAACAATTATTTTAAAATGCTTTTCACATCTTCTAAGCACAAATACAATTATTCATAGAAATGTTTGGCAAAAAAATACCTAAACTGATAGTAACTTTGTTTAGCTGCTGTACCAAAAAGTCATGTGTTTTCCTCTATCATTGTAAGATGTACATCTTTATGAAAAGTAAAATACTGAAAGACGTCTTGAAATGTGCTTGTGTACAAGGGATAATCACGAAAAAAAATATACTAATATGTAAAAACTTCTACCCATAGATTTGTAATACAGATGGTACCTTAAATTAGCTACTCTATATTTTAAGGAGATTCTATGTAAAATAAAAAATGCAGATCACAACATTTTATTATATTTATATTCTGCATGTACTTGAGGAATATACAGAAAGAAAAAATCTATCCCCAAGAGTGTTTTAATAAAGTTGATTATTTATACAGCTGTTGGAGATGTATCGTGCTGCTTATCTGAAATGTCACATTCACATTCTCACTAATAAAACACAGCTAACAAGGCTTTTTTTCAAGTATGAATTTGAATGACAATAGTGACATCGAGTGGCCATCATTGTTAATTGCTGCTATGTATTGCCATGAAGCCCCTGCTGTAATACCTGTGTGTAGGCTTCAAATAGTATAGTAACAAATCAACTAGCACTGCTGGTACCACAACTACAAAGGTGAATTCATTACAAATTGTCAACATGCAGTTTAAATTCACAGCCAAGCATTTTAAACATAATCCCATGTACAAAGTAGCAGAGCCCATAATGCGCTGACAAAAGCACAAGCAGAATATGAAGGCAGAAAATCTGCCACAGAAGGGGCTGCACCCTTAAAAGGCTGGCATCAAAAGCCTGAAGAACATGGCCTGAACCAGACAAGCATTCATGCATGTGCACCACACCAGGCAAGTGGCCAGCACCAAATTCTGTTGCTAATTTGTCCCCAGAAGTGCTTCTCCACCACTTGGCCAGAGAAACAGCATGTCAATGAGTGCTCACATGCATCACAAGCCAACCTCAGCGCAGCAGATGAAGTCACTGAGATTAGCTGCATAATCAGACACATGAGTGCTCAGCTGGATGGAGCCATATGCTTGGCTTTTTGCACGGCTGAGAGGACTTCACTGGACAGCAGGACGGCAAAGATCATTCAATAGTCAGGGATACAATGAATGCTCATGTAGTTATTTTTGGTGCTTATTGTATCCACATTATGTTCCTAATTTGTTGTTTCTTGCTTCACCCTTTTCCAAATGCCCATAGCCACAGTGTGACTAAGCTTCTCTTAAAATTCCCTGTCTTTTTTTTTTCTCCATTTTTTTTTTTAATAGTTTGTTTCATTTCTACATTTAAAAACACAGTTTCCTCCCTATTACCATCACTGCTTACATGTTAAGGCTGCAGCCTTTGTTGTGAGGGCAGACACCTTCTGGCAGTGATAACCTGTCAGAAATCACTTGAGCTTTTCACAGGGGGACAAGGAGTGGGAGTCGTGGTCAGTTCATCACACATTGTCTCTCCTGCTCCTTCCCCTGTTTCAGCATGGGGTTCCTCACAGAAGACAGTCTTCCAGGGAATGGGTCCTTCTCACAGGCTACAGTTCTTCATGAACTGCTCCAGCATGGGTCCTTTCCACTGTGTTCAGCCCTTCAGGAGCAGACTGCTACAGCATGGGTCCCCCACAGAGTCACCAGTCCTGTCAGCAAACCTGTTCCAGTGTGGGCTCCTCTTTCTCCACGTGTCCACAGGTCCTGCTAGGAGTCTGCTCCAGCACAATGTCTTCATGGGGTCACAGCCTCCTTCAGATGCATCCATCTGCTCTGTGTGGCATCCGCCATGGACTACAGACTGGATATCTGCTCCATCATGGGCAGAGCTGCAGGGAAATCTCTACTTTGGGGCCTGTAGCACCTCCCCCCCTCGCTTCTCCACTGACATTTGTGTCTCCCCAGTTGTTTCTCTCACATATTCTCACTCCTCTCCTCTGACTGCTGTTGCTCAGCAGTTTTCTCCCCCTTCTTAAATATGTTATCAGAGAGGTACTATCACCTGATAGGTAGTGATAGGTCACTGATAGGCTTTGCCTTCACCAGTGCCAGGTCAGTCTTGGAGCTGGCTGGCACTGTCTCTATCAGACATGGGGGAAGCTTCTGGCATTTTCTTACAGAATTCACCACTGCAGCCCACCCTGCTACCAAAACCTTACCATGCAACCCCAACCCAAGACAATGGTAGTTTTGCATTAAGTTTGCCATAGTTATAGGAGTTATTAAGTGACAAGTTTCTGTGTGCATCATGGAGTTTTGCTGGCTACACTGCTTATCTTTTGATATATGTCATGCAGATGCTCACATGCCCAAAAGCAGCACCACTGAAAAACACCAAAACAATGAACAGGTAGGCAAGACTGTCAAAACTGAATAGCTCAGGTGGATCTGGACTGGGACTTTTAAGGGTGAGCTATTTGTAGCTTAATGGGCCCACAAAACATCAGGACATCTGGGGAGAGATGCAACATACAGATGGGCTCATGATCAAAGGATGGCAGTAGCTAGGTTTTCAATATGGCGAGGCCTTACAAATTGATTATATGGGATCACCACCAAGAATACACCAGGGCAAGTGCTACATAGTACGGTGGAAGGAGGTAGTAAATGGCTAGAAACATGCCCTGTAAACCATGCATTGCCCAAAACTTCATCTTTGGTGTTGCCTTAAAAGGCAAATTTTGTGGCAACATGGTACCCCAGAAAGAATTGACTCCAACAATGGGACTTATTTCTGAAATAACCACATAAGCTTCTGGGCCAAGAAACACAGCATTGAGTGGATGTATCACATTCCCTATCAACCACAAGTCTCTGGGAAGACTTGAGAGATATAATGCACTGCTAAAGACTATGTTGAGAGTGGGTTGGGCAAATGGCTGTGGAAGCACCAGGATATATATTTAGCAGAAGCCACTTGGCTGGTTAACACCAAAGGATCTGCTAACCGTCCTGGTCCTGCTCAAACAAAACTCCTACATACTGTGGGGGTAGATAAGGTCACCATAGTGCACATAGGGAAGTGGCTTGGGAAGGTCATGTAGATTGCTCCTCCCATGGGAAAAGGCAAACCCGTTCGTGGGACTGTCTTTACTCAAGGACCTTGATGTACTTAGCAGTTAATGCGAAAGAATAGGGAGACCCTCATCCTTGTGCCTCATTGTGGAAAAATAATTTGTGATGTGAGTTGTATGTTGTAGAAAGTAATGTAGCAGGAACGACCTAACAACCTGAACCAACGAAGAATGAGCTTTGCAAGGAACCAGGAAAGTGCAACAATGAGCCAAATCAAGCTGGTGCTGGCATCCAACACTCAAACATGCTACTTCTCCTGTGCTAAGAATCCATCTTAACAGATGGGGCCCAAGTCATAGCCTGTTCTTATAAACTTTTGGAGGAGTTGAGGAAGCCCATGGAATGAGAGAATAATATCTACCTGTTAAGGGACAGGGGTTAGTAGTTATTGAGAATGTATAAATCTGTATGTTGGGCAGGGCTTAAGTATATAGTATAAGCTATGTTGCTAAGAAGGGATTTCAGTAATGATATTTAGATACAAAAGGATGATTAGAAGATGTATAAATTTAGTACATTACGTGGTACCTGAGCATGACACAAATGGCATGGAATAAGGTATGGATATTGTATTGGGTCTGGTTGGGTTGGAGTTAACTTTCACCATATAAGCCCTCAAAGTGCTGTGCTTTGCCTTTGTAGTTAGAAAGGTATCGATAACATATCAGTGTTTTGACTACTGCTGAGCAGTGCTCCCACAGCATCAAGGCCTTCTCTTTAAAATCCCCCACTCCCAAAGGCCAGCAGGCTGGAGGTGGGCAAGAAGTTGGGAGGAGACATAGCCAGGACAGCTGGTACAAAGAGATATTCCATACCTTATGACATTTTGCTCAGCAATAAAATCTAAGAGAAAGGAGGAGGGGAGGAGGCACTCACTCATCATTATGTCATTTGTCTTCTGGAGCATCTGCTGCATGAACTTCCCAGGCAGGGGCTGAACATCACCTGATGATGGGAAGTAGAGAATAAATCTTTTGTTTTCCTTTGCTTCTGCATGCAGCCTTTCCTTTTTCTTCATTAAACTGTCTTTATCTCAACCCACAAGTTCTTTTTCATCTTATTTTCTTCCCCTCTGTCCTGCTGAGAAGGGCAGCTGCGTGGGCACCTGGTGGCCAGCTAAGGTCAATCCACCACATATTTTCACAGAGTCAGACCACAAAGTCAGCTTTGTTCTGTAAGAACATTACTCAAAGGTATTTCTGAAAGGACGCAGCCCAAGTACAGCCCAATTTATTTATTTTTCTCTAAGTTCCTGTCTAGATGCCCTGGATGTTTTCATCAGTAAAGCAATAAATCATCAGGATTATTTTGTGCTTTGTATGGCACCAAAACAAGGCTGCTGCAAAAGTGTTCAAAGCTTGGAAGCAAATATCTACTCAACAACACAATAAAAATAGAACCTCAATTAGTGTTCCAATAATGTAGAATGACCACATTTTTCAAAGAAGTATGGGACACTTGAACACCTGAAGAGGCTGGTAATTCTTTTTCAAGAAAACACAGCACATAAAAACCAGCAACTTACAAAAGAACAATGTATGATGACACTCATTCATTAGCTTTAGTGAGTTTAATACCTTCCCTATGACAACCTGAGGCTACTGTCTTCTTTCTGCAAGTCTGTCTGAGTTGATGATCTTACTAAAAAAAATTAGCCAGCTAACAATTGCATAATAAATGAGTAATCAGAACTCTGAAAGATTTTTTAAGTATCAGATACATAAAATCCATGTAATCTTACCTGTCTCTGTCCTTGTTATTTTCTCCCTCCTTCCCACCTAAGAAAACAGAATCTATCTTTAATTTTGTTTGTATTACTTTAAGTAAAAATATTTCCAATCCAAGTTTAAACCTTCAAGTCCTAAAGAAATAATAAATAATAAAATGTAATGCATATTTTCCTACAGGAACTTTGAACTCTTCCAGACTTACAGAAACAGGTTATACTCAAATTTCCAGTTTCCTTGCCTCAGAAGTTCCCACTGAAGGAAAACTTGAATGGGATTAACTTCCCATTTTGTTACTCAGGAAAAGCGCAACAGCAAAAAACCTCCAAGTTTCTTAATTGTTTTAAAACCACAGCATTTTCTGTTTTGAAAAGATAACTACCTTTCAGGTAGTGAAAATCTTCTAAAATCATACCATCTTGACAGACTTGCCAGAACTAGTGTCTTAGGAGAACAGCTCCTGGAGTGTCAGTACCACTGATATCACGTGGCAGTTGCTTTCTTGGCCAGCATCTACAATACTTGTATTGATGTTTCTATGCTGGAGGTGAAAAGGACTTGCATCCTGCATATTTTCTTTGGTATTTCATCTTTATTTTAACTATACATAGAGCACAATTACTACAGCATAAATACTGTTAGTTTTGATGTGTATTTGATGGTCTTCTTTATAAAACTTCTGGAAATTTTCTTTTGATAAATCTGCTGACATATGGATCTATACTAGAGATTTTAATTTATCGGAAATATTTACACAGAAACATATTTCCAGTTTACTAAATCAGACAAAATTTCTCTTTCTCACAGAAGACCACAAGGTGGCGTGTGAAACATACAATAAACGAAAGAATATAATAGAAAACTAGTATGCACATCTACCAGCTGACCATTACCTGAAAACTCAAACAGTTTTAAGAAGCAGTCTACATTTTTTGTGGAGTTTTGTCTTTTGTTTTCCTTTGCTTCTGCATTGAAGGAAAAATTTTTTGTGGAGTTTTGTCTTTTTCCTGTCAAAGCTCTTTGCATTTTAAGAGTAATAATAGTCCCTCCCTTTTATTAACAGGGAGGGACTATTTTTTCTAATACAGAAGTATATTAGAGCATTCTAACACAGACACTGGGTCTTGTTTTCCACAGAAGTAAAACACAGAACAATCAATGTAAACTTCAGAAAATGCCTTCCAGGATTTCCATTCAGCACCTGTAAGAACCAGACAGACCTTCATGTATGCAGCTGTGGTGTCCTAGATCTTATTTTAATGAAAAAGTCATTAAGAGTTCTTATTAAACATTAAACTGTATTTTATAATGCAGAAATATTGCACATGGTACCATTGTACTAAACCGTAGAAAGTCTGAGCCTGTTTACACTGATGTCTGTTTGAGTAGAATGAAAAATTTTTCACTTATCTCACCACCTCTGAATTGAGCAGATTCAGCAGATTTCTTTGGGATGCTTAAAGGACACTAAAGCTGTTAGGGTGTAAACTGTTAGGAGCTAGTTGTTGGGGTGTCTTCGTATGCTTTATCCAAGACGATAACATCGCATTTTAGCCATTGCTGATAAGAGTAGATCACATTGATGTGTCTATAGTTTTCTGAATTTCACTCCAGGGAAACACCTTCATTCTGCAAATCACTTCAAATGCATCCTAAAGCCCAAAAATGTTTTTCTGCCCCATGCCAACTACCACCTTAGCCTGTTTGTGCTATTTTCCCCTGTATGATGGTGAGCTATGGTAACTGCCTGTTAAATCTTT
Source organism: Brachypteracias leptosomus (assembly GCA_013401335.1). Classification (NCBI taxonomy): domain Eukaryota; kingdom Metazoa; phylum Chordata; class Aves; order Coraciiformes; family Brachypteraciidae; genus Brachypteracias; species Brachypteracias leptosomus. The sequence continues at coordinate 55,720 of VYZX01006006.1, read as the reverse complement.
ACAGGCATTTCTTATATTGGTCAAATATCAATGAGCTGACTGAAGACCCCCACAAAGGATGTCCATGTGCTCCAGTCTAGAGACTTGGGAAATGGTCATGCTAATACCCATAGGCATTTGGACAATTTGAACTCATAGTAGTGATATTTGGTACCCTGTGCATGTGGGCTGGTAAACAGGGTCCTCGTTCAATATCTGATTTACATATATATTGTGCATGAAAATATTTCACCTTCATTTTGGGGTTATTGTTTTATGATCTTCTGGAATTTAGTCACTCCCAAACTGTTACACTTGTGCTGAAAATATGTCTTACATTATTCCCAGATGACACATGGTAATTATGTTTACAAGAAGGAAGAGAAGGCCATGTGTTTATGGCTGAAACCTGAGGAAATGATTAACAGGGTTGATTCATTTTGGCTTACTATAAATTCCACAAGACATAAGTACTATTGCTAAAAGCTAAGGCATTCAGCAGAATACTTATCAGGAATTACCTGCTCCTAAATGAACAAAAATTAATTGCACTTACAAACAAAATGACTAAGGCCTGGATTATCAGTGAATAGGGTTGAATGTTGTAGCCAACAAACACCAGGAAGGTTTTTTCTTTCTTTCTTTCTTCTAAAAATACGAAATAAAAGTGTTGCCATAACGACTAGTTTTATACAAGAAAAACAGCCTTTCATTAAATGAAAAAGTATTTACTGGAGATGGTTCATAATTCCAGAACTTGGGCAAGATTTGACCTTGCTCAAGCCCAAAGGGTTTCAAAACTGGAGCTGTTGCTTCTGTTGAGAATCCAGTCTTGTCCTGTTCTAAGTATGTTCAGTTCCTACAAGTCTTAGCTTCTCATTTCACTTACAGATAGGCTGCATCTTAATTTGATTTCAAGGCACATAGGTGTTGCCAAATAAACATGTCAACTTTTTACACTTATTGTAGTGCCAACACAAAACATAAAAAAAGCAAATGCAAATGTTTAATATTTCCAGCCCCCACTTGACCACCTGGTTCTATGCATCCATTTGATTACCTAGACCTCTCCTTGTAGTCATCTAGTAAGGTAATGAATGTTATCCTTATCCTTCATGACTGACAGCCTGACAGCTATTTGGAGAGAACTGTAGCTATACAAGCTACAGAACAGAGCTCCAATAGAATATGTACTTCTGGGAACTATAATTACAGACCTGGGAGATTTTTGACATTCAAGGCAGTGTTTTACACCAAGTCTTCCACTCTTTTTTAACAGTTTAAATTTAAAAAGAAAAAAAAGAGAGAGAAAGAAATTTTGTTGTAATGCACTGCTGAAAGTAAATTTTTCAGCTTGCTCTCAGCTGAAATAATTCTGTTAGAAACACCAAGAACATCAAGATTTTAGACTGAAAATCAAAATAAAAGTTAAAACCTAGAAGTGAGGGAAAGGGGCAAGCTGAAGCAACTGAGGAAATACTCCAGCCTAAAAATGAACATAGTAGACCACTGAATACCTCATACTACCCGTGCTAGTAAATTCAGAAGTGTCAGGGAATGCTCCCAGACCCTGGAACTCAATCTTCTGCCAGAATACAGCTCTGTTAGAAGTCTGTTAGAATAATCCCTTTTGGCTCATGAGAAATACCATGCCCCTAAATAATCCCCATGCTTTAGGAGTCAGGAACTGTTCTTAACAGGCATTTCTGATGCAGACTCTCTGTTTTGGATGGATGACAGTCATCCTATACTAGCTGGCCTCATTGCTAAGAAATGTTTCAGCACATGTTTAATTTATTAGCATGGATTCACTATCTAGGATGGACCTGGATTCCATGTGGTCCTGGAGAATCCATGACATCACACGTTGAGAAAGATACAGAAAAGTACCACAATGTTACTGTATCCAAGTAGAGTCCACCAAAATCTTCCCCTTTCCCTTCCTTCTTCTCTAGCAAGCTTTTGACTCTGCACTATTTCCACACAGAAAGCTTCACTAGGTTCATGAAAAGCAGGTGGCTAGGAAGAGGACTGGTTCATAAAATTGCCCATGTCCCACAAGCAAGAGGAGAAATGAGGAAGCTCAGTGAAAATAGAAAATAAACATCAAAATGATTCAAGCATGGGGTGGCTTTGTTAAATTGCTAACGCTGAGAGGAAGTATCATTTATCTTCAAGAGAGGACCAGAGTTTATCCTGACATTATACTTATGATGTGTCATCATCACATGGGCACAAGCAATAGCACAACATAGAAAAAAAATCCCAAGTGACTCAGAAGTAGTGTACTCCCAAGCATTCCCTCTGTCCCTCCATACTGCTAGAGAAGCTCTTAGCATCTCTGCCCCTCGATTCAGCCAGCCCGGTAGTGTTGATGTTGCAATATGTTGCAATAGCTGGATACAAGTACTTTCACGCAGATCTCTTAAAGCAAAATTGTGTAAACTGTCACCTAAAACAATAGGTAATAATTTCCAAAAGAATTCAGATATTCAGGAACAGCCCAGCTAGTTTGCAGCACATGCTAACACGGAGGGGTTGATTAAGCCTGCTAGGAGACTACATAGGTGATTGCAAAGGGTGTTGGTCTCCACAGTGCTCCTCTGCTGTAGCCCTCATTATCAATAGATCTGAGCAAGTTTATCATTATATGGCCAGGGTGGCAGCAGGCAAAACAGGATCTCGGCCAAAATCTAAACACCTGATGTTTTGTTAAATATCAGGACTGGAAACTTTCCTACTGGTAAGAACAAGCACAATTGAAAACATTACTATCAAAACCCTTAATTCCTGCAATGTAGATAGTACAAAACATTCAGACAAAATATTCCTTTTAAGAAAGCTATTATAAACCAAATGTCCATTCTCTTTTCAATTAAAAGCTTGGAAAATTCACCAAAAAAGCAAGGACGAAGGCATTGTGATTATTGAATGTAAAATCATTTTCTAAAACAGGGTCATTTTTACATAAACTCTAAATACACAAATAAAATTCAGGAACTATCAAGAGTTAAGAGAAAAATAATGTCTTTTCCCCAATGTTTCAGAATATTTATAGGCAACAGGATCTGTCATGTTTAAGTCCAACAGTAAAAACATAGTAAAGTTGTGTGAGAGAGCTAAATATATAAATCCATGTTCTGACAGTTGGTATGCTTTTATATTACTTCATATGATCACGTAAATAGTTTTATTTAAGTGATACAGATTAGTGCATTTAAGACTAGCATTTTCCCGTCCTCAGGTTAGTCATATCCAGTAAATCTTCATAATGGAGAGTGAATATTACATGTTCATAGGAAATTATATTAATGACCAGAACAAATGTTCAATTATCTTTACAAGACACGAGTTTCACTATTTGATTACTATCACTTAGCATTTGCTTTTTTTACTACCTTGCTAAAAGTAGGGCAGCCAGCAGTACAATCCACCCCAAATTTTGTGGAAAAGATAATAATTCCATTCTGCTAGGCTTGTAATTTTAAATCCTGCCATAAAAATGATCCTACTCGCAAAATATCTGTAAATATCACCAAAAAGGAGAAAAACAAACAAACAAGTAGTCTAAAAGAACAAAGAAACAACTAGTCCAAAAGAACAAAGAAGGGCCCTGAAAGAGTCAAAGTAAGGCTATATTTATGAGGCGGGACAGATGGTGACTATCTCAGTCCTGGTGCCTGTTCAGTGGGAACAATTTATTGATAGCTGTCCTCTCTGAATATTGTATCACTCTGTATGGGAAACACAACACAAGAAGATGAGGCAATTGAGGAGGGAGAATATGATGCACAGGTAGATCAGTTCCCAGCTCTTTTCCAGGTAGGTCACAGCGAGTTGGCACAACCAGACTGAGATCCATCCTCAATCCCAACACACAGTCTTAGCCTAAGTGTTTGATATAGTCCACTGGGTTTGATAGTTTTGCAGCTATTAAGATCAGAGAGGATCATTCAATTGTCAACACTGATTTTTCAGTGAAATTCCAGTTGTTCCATTAGGCTCAGATATATTTATAAAACAAATTACCAAAAAGGCCAGATCTAAGGCATATAGACAGCATAAATTACACTTTCACAGATGGGGAAAAACCAGAAAGTTATTCTTGCTAAAAACTGGCATACAAGGAGAAACTGCACTGGAAGGAAAGTATCTGAAACCACAATAAATTTAACCTGCTTAACTTAGGAAGAATATTACCCCTCTTTGCCCATGATAAAATCAGTTTTTAAAATTGCATCATGAAACCATAGCTTCTTTAAATCTGAATGTACTGCTTTGACAACCAAGAGATCCATACAACTTTCTGTGCTGTTCTGGAAAAACAGTCAATCTGGTGAATTCTTAACACTACTGGATTTGGTATTTAACATCCATAACAATGAAGGCACTAAAATTCTTCTGGATGACAAGACAAGATGGCAACAAGTTGCTTTATAAAACCAAGTCTTTCTATTAGCAAAGACATACACATGGCGTGAATTCCTCTCTTTCTGATGGAAACAATGTGTATGAGTTCCACAGATGCACAGAAAAAACCCCACCTCTCTGTATTTTGCACCCTCTTCTCAACTTCTGTGTGAATACCTCTTTACAGTAGAAATCTAAAAGTTCCTTCCACCCTGTGCTGCCCATAAGGAAGAATGTCAGTAAACAAATACCACCTCAGTCTGGAAAATGTATTTAAATTTCAGTTGTTACTTTAGTTGATCATTTATACAGAGATATAAGGCATGAAAAGCATTTTACAAGTTCGTATCCTCATGTACTGAGCATGCAATAGCTGCCTTCTAGATTTCGCAGGCTGAAGGCTAACCTCATCAACAGCTGTCACATTTTCACAACCAGTTTTGCCAAATACTTCTCAAGAAAGAGAATTACACTCATTACAATACTAATTAAACCATAAGGAATATTAGGAAAAAAAAAAAAATCTTCTTTGCTGTGAACTTTTGCTTATCTCACTATCAACATGGACTTTCAGAAAATCCTCATGTGAAGGGAAGAGTCAGACCAAAGACTTCTTAATAAGAATGAAATGTCAATGTGGTAATTCTCACAAGTTAAAAATTCAAAGAACAAATCAAGAGGCAGCTGTTTATCTGCTACATGGTCTAAATACTGTTTCCATCATTTAGAAACAGTATTTAACAAAAGCTTTCATTTTATCAAAAGCCTGACCTACCTTAGAAAGCCCATGTGAATAAGGATCCTATCTACGATCATAATTAAGGACTTTGAAACTTCTTGAGTTTGAAGAGCACTTTTTTATTCTTACATCCATTAGATAATAAGCAATGTGAAAGGCACAGCTTACTGTACCAGATCATTTATCACCCGACACAGTGAGACCAATAGCAAATTACAGATTACATCACCTGCTTCTTCAAACTTATCAGCAGCACTGGCAGAAACAGTGTGTACTTAATTAGGCTCAAAAAAGTTTATTGCATAAATATCACATTAAATATGATTATCAGTTGGTTTTATTAGTATACTATGCATCATTAGTACACTATTGTTAATTGCACATTTTCAAATTGTATTTTAATGAGTCTGTGCTTTGATGAAGGCCTCTGCAATAACAAGCAAAGCTGTTCTGATATGGTCTAACAGCCAGCCCCAGGAACAAGAAGAAACCTACCTTTCCTCCCCAGTTCTGTGCTCGGGCCCTGGGACCTGGATTCTGACTTTCTGGTCTGTATTCTTTCTTTATCCCAGAATTATTCAGATAGAAAACAATCAAGTTAATTTATCCAGAAGTCTATCCGCTTGCTGCTTTAGAACTTCCTACAGATTCAACGTGAGACTTCTTCTTCAACTCTTCCAGAAAACTGGGGTAGAAACTGCCAGTGCTTTGAGACACAGACATGCTCAGGCTTCTTCTGGGTGAGCGTTGTATCCCATGAACAGCACCAGACAGGAATGCACAAATTAGCACTGGCACAAGCAGTTTTGCTACATATTGTCTCCACCACCCTTCTCATAACAACCACACCTTTGGAAAGCCCATCTCATACTCTTCACTGATGAGGGAACTGTATTTCCTCTTGTGAGTGAAGTTTGAGGTATCACTGTGGTTGCATAGACAGATAGCTGGAGTTTTACAAGAAAATGCTTATTTTCTCAATCTTGAGCACACTGAAAGACTAAAAACTAATTAGAGTTCACCGTTTAGTCCCTGGTTATCCTTAAATATGCCACAGATTTTTCTGGCAGGTTGTTTCAAGCTTATTACAAGAAGGGATCCTGCTTATATTTAGAGATACCAATGGGATTTTAAGTAAAAATCATTAACATGAGAACAATAAAGTTTAGATTTTTTACATGCTATGAACTGCTTATACTGCTTGAGAAATACACTTATGAAGATATTTCTCAAAAATTGTTAGAAGTGATTCAAAAGAAAATCAACTACACATACTAAGAGTGAGTGTAATATGAGTCTCTCGGATAGGAGGTTCTGACCTGCTTTACAATTGGAGACAGAAAGCCAACAAGTATCATTACATGGCTTTCCTGAACACCATTACAGCATTGATTTTAACCCAATTATACAGTTACTATAAAAATCAGAATACCACATATAATACTTTGATTGACATCATGTAGTATTTGAGTTTTACAGCAGTTAACAGTTTCAAAACAATCTCAAAGGAATATTTTAAACTTTAATTTGCACTGCTATTACCTTGTATTTTAGCTGCAGGTTATGCCACATAACTTCAACAATGAAACTTCAAGCCAGCTGTGATGCCACTTATGTCATTTGAAAGAATGTCTTTTAATATGCCAACAAAAAAAGAAAAGGGGGGAGGTTTCCAGAAGCACTAATGTTTTACTCTAATGTTTCCCTTGGAAGTCCTTCTTCATCTGAGGAACTCCAAGTCACCAATTTCTCTTTTTGGAACTTCTCTTTTGGTGTTTCACCAAAACATGCAGCTCACCACAGCACTAAAGCCACAGAACTCAGATCAAATGGAGCATTCCACTTCCCTTTCCACCCTTACTAGTACACTTGCCTTCAATTTCTGGCAAAATTCCTAAAGATCTATAGAAAGCAGCAATTAATATACATATTCCTGTTATTCATCCTGTATTCCTTTACTGTGATGAAAATGTCAATATTGCTTCTGTACGGGTAGCAGAAACTGGCCCAGTGCTGTCTTAGCATTGTTCCAAAACCCACAGGCATCAATGGAAATGGACTGGCTCTTTGGACAATATGTAAGGTTCTAAGCTACAAAAAATTCTCTAGATTTAATAACAAAACAATTAGTTAAATAAAAGACTATCATAATGCTCTTGGCACTGTTATCTGACACTTTTTATAATCACCATAATTTTCTTGTTTTTTTAAGTTAGTATACTTAAAATTATAAATACACGTGAAATTAACACAACGCATGGCAACAAGATGCGAAATAACTTTTTGCACAGTATCTTTACATTTTTTATATAGTAACATTCATAATTTCTCAATAGAAAACACCATATGTATTTACACAGTGCTTTTATAGCACCTGCTCTCTCTGTATATTCGTTGCATATTTTTTTCTTTAGCCAACAAATTCTTTTCTATATATCAAAGTTGAACTAGTATGACAAATAGTACTACTGACAAATAGTACAAATACAGAAATGGATGTACATAAACAGACAGATACCCCAAACCTGCATATTGCAAACATTGGATCAAAATTACACTTCTGGGAAACCACCTAGTGTGCCTGAAGGACACAGGCAAAACCGAAAACAGAGGAAGTCAGCCCTTGCTTTATATGGCTGCTTGGTATGTTAGTAATGCTGCAGCATCTAGAGGATATAAAATGTCCAAGATATAAGAAAATTGGGAAAATATAGTAAAGCTATCTATTTGAAGTATTAGGAATTAGTTCTGAAAAATACTTGCCATGCTTTAAAATGTATCCTGGGAAATATTGTGCAATATCATCGCCTGAAAACTGAGCTGCTTTCCTTCACTCTCTAGTTCCTCACCATTCCTGGGAGAAGCAAGGAGCGGTGAAAAGCCACAGATCCATGAGGGATTTGCTCTATTTACCTCCATTTCATCCTACAGAACTGTCAGTCCTTGTGTAATGCTACAGACTTCTAACTTTAAATTAAAGCATTTTGTTAGTCTAGAGATCTTGACTTAGTGAACAGGCCTTGCAAAACCTTCCTGCGCAACCTTCCCGTAAAGCGATCACAAACCTATCAGCCGACCAGGCAGCTCGCCCCGAGCAGGGGCAAGGGTAAATTTGCATTTTCCGGAAATTTCGAAATTACCTTTTTGAAACGCCGCTATCCCGAAAAGTCTTCCTAGAACAGGCTTGGAGAGGTCAAGTGAGCGCCTGCCGTCAGGGGGAAGAGCTAAACCTCCTCTTACCTCACCTGAGCAATCAACATACACCCGAAAGGGCGGCGCTCCGGGCCAGACTCGGACCTGGCACCCCCCATCATCCTTCAGAGCAGAAACAACTCACCCCTCGCCCACCTCCCGGACAGAGGGGAAGGCTTCCCCCCTCTCCCTCACCTCCGGCCCGGGAGATGCCTCCCGGCACCACGCCTCCCGGACGGGGCGGGGGGATGCTCTATCCCCGGCCCAAGGGATGCCTCCCGGCACCACGCCACAGCTTCTCCGAGGGAGGAGGAGGCTGCTGCCCCAGCACAAGTCTGCCGGGGGACCGCCGGTACCGGGATCGCCGGTACCGGCACCGCGGTCTCCCCGGCTTCCCCCTCCCCGCGAGACTTATCGCGGCAGCTCCGCCTTCCCCGGATTGGGAACTGCAAGAGGCCGCTCCTCGCTGGGAAGGGAAGTCGCTGCTCCGCGCGCCTGAAGGAGGAGCGGGCTGAGCGGCCGGCTGGAGAGAAGGCGGGCCCGGGAGGCGGGGGAGGGAGAGCGGCAGGAGCGGCGGGCTGCGCTTCCCGGAGCCGGGCCGGGAGACGCCGGCGGCGGAGTGCGAGGATGAGCAGCGAGAGTGGTGGAGGTCGGGCGGGAGCCATCAGCTACGCCCTCCCCTTCATCCCCTCCAACAAGCTCCCGGACTTGCGTTTTATCAGCCGTGGTGCTTACGGTACCGTATCCGCCGCCCGCCATGCCGACTGGAGGGTCCCCGTGGCCCTCAAATGCCTGCAGGGTCCGCTGATAGACAGGTAACTGGGACGGGGCCGCCGGGATGGGGCATCGCCCCACCCGGGCCGCCCTCCATGGGGAAGGACCGAGCTGAACCTGCCTTTCCTGCAAAGCACGAAGCGGGTCCCACGCTGCTGCCCTGCCGGGGACACCCCGTGAGCGCGTCCCGACAATGGGTAACGCGGCTGCGGGTGGTGGAGCCCGGGCGTGAATCGAGCTGCCGCGGAGAAACTGTCGGCGTGGGTTTCTCAGCTTGGTTGGGGAGAGCGGGTGTCTTGGTAGGAAGCACTGCTTCAAATCCAAGGGCAAAGGAGATCCCACAGAGAGTGATTGAACTTGAGACATGAAAAAGTGCGTACTACCCCGGAGCTTCCTCTCTTTCGATGGGTTTGGGTGGTTTCAGTCTCAGGGTGTAAGGCACTGAGCAGGTTGTCTCTTCTGAAGGGTTTTTCTTCAGCGGTGTGCACCTTGGTTCCTCCTCAAGATGGGATTTACACAATTCGTCTTCTTTCTAGGTCTGTTAGTTGCTAACCATTTTGTTGAAATACAGTGATTACTATAGACTTGTTGGTTACAGAAAGAGACGGAATATAAGGAATATATTACTGTATCCACTAGAGATTGCTGACTTTGCTTCTAGCTCCCAGAAGAAATCTTCTCTGAGACAATGCACAATTGATTATTTTTTCCTCGCATCTCATAGTACTGAGAGAAGCTAATTTAAAATAATAGGCTCATAGGCCCGAACATACAACTGATGTTAGCTCTTCAACTTGTAGCAATTGTGTTCCAAATTTTGCTGGAGCCCAAGTGACAGTGTGTTTATTAGAGGAGCTGTCACTCCATGTAAGAGGGCCGCAGGTATTTTTTCATCCACCTCAGCCTCATTCATTCCCTATAGTGCCAATTGTTTATCATATCAGTGCAAATCTGCCTCTTCTTATCCAATCTGAAGCCTGCCTGACTGTAAACCTGCCTCTCATGTCTTACCTTGGTGTCTAATCTTTATTGCTTCAGGTTTCTTTGATCTAGTGTTGGGCATTTAAGCAGAATAGCTTCACTCAAAATAACAAGGCTTCCAGTATTGTGATGCAACTTGCTGGAATATAAGATAAATTGGTTTAAGCTATCTCACCTCTTATTCCCCAGCTGTGTATACACAGGCTTTATCTCTGAAATCTTGCCAGAATGAAATAGAATCTCAATTGTGTTTTAAGCAGGAATGTTGTGTTCTCTGATGTTTGTTGTTGGAGTTTTTTTCTTTAGTTTAAATGTCTGCTTAAATCCCTGCTAATCAGGAATACTGCACTCAGTTGGGAGAAAACAGAAAATATTATTTTTAGCCTTGCAAGAATTTAGATTAATGTGACATCTAACCTGTGAAATTATGATGAAAAGTGCAACTGAGGTAATCAAAATAATTCAGCCACTTATGTATAACATGTGAAGCTTGTAAATGCTATCAGAAGGCCAAAAGCTAAAAGAAACTGTTATAATCAAGTCTCTGAAGCAAGTGATTTGTTGGTTGTATAGTAGGCAACATAAAATACCATACTGTAAATGCTGGCAAGAAAAGGGAAGAGCTCATGGTGCAGTTAATTCCCCAATCAGGAATCCTGTGCTGTGTATCCCAAAACTTGGTGTGTGACTGGACAAAGAGCAAAGCCAGCCAGGAAGCTATTGTGGGGCGTATATTTATTTAGGCATTACTCAATGCCTTTCTGGCATGGAGCAGACAAAGGTGAATTGACTTACAGACACAGGAATAGACCTTGTTATGTTGCAACCCATTTCCTGGCTACAGCTGAATCCCATGCAGATGTGCCTCACAGTCTGGGAAAACCCCTAGCTTTCTCAAAACTAGTCATTCTGGAAAGAGAAAGGAAGGGAAAGAGTTGTGTCTTTTGTCCCATGCATTGTTTGAAGGCTGCCTTTTTACTTTTATCATTTCCTAGAGTTTCCTGTAAGAGAAGCTGTTTTCCATCACATAGTTAAGGACCAACAATTGCCCTTAATTTCACATCCATCTAAATTCAATGTTTTCCTATTGTAAAAGAAGCAGGCTTTAGTTCTCCAGACTTCCTCTTTTCCTTTTCTTTATGAGAGCTACATCTACATTGATGGGTTCAGATTAATGTGAACTCTTCAATGTGTGCCCTGAGCTTGATGGTCACAAGCTGATTCTCACCTGGGAGCTGTATGGCCACATTAACATGGTGCTGTGCTGAGCAAATCACAATGGGCATAGCTCTGGCTTATATGTAGCCGTGTCCTGGCTGAATTCCCCTTCTGAATCAGACTGGCTCATGTCCAAAGGATCAGTCTTAGATGTGCTGTAGAAGTCCTATATTTGGATATCCTAGTCGCATAGATGTGCCTGTACCAGTCTTCACTGGTATAAAGTCTAAATCTATGACAATTATCCTTCATGGTCCAAGTATTTTTACTGTCAATAAACCCATTTTTTTCAAGAACACTTGAGACATAAGGCATACCAAAGAGTTTAGAATTTTCAGGGATAGAAACATACCCAATGTTAAATAAAACTTGAACTTCTGGAACTCACGTGCTGCAAGGTATGAATTTGTAAAGATGCATCAAATTCACATGTATGTTAAACCTTATGAGGAGGTTGGACATACCAGAAAGCATTCACACAGCCAGAGTCAGACATATAAACATCACGAGGCTGATCCCTTCCCGCTTCCTGGGCAACCAGGGAATTTTTTTTTCAGAGGGTGATTGAAAGCAGAGGCCAAATTTGAAGGAACAATTTATGTGAAAAAACATAGTTAGTTGTTCCTTTTCCTTCAGAAACTGAAGGTGCATTCCTTTAACCAATATTATTTTAGAGCACATCACTGTCCACTAAATTTAAATGGTTGCAAGATTGTGTCAAAATCGCTACTGTAGGAGATTAATGTTGGGCCTCAATGTAAACTCAAGGTTTGAAGATAGGCAGTAAAATAGGACCAATGTAGCTGGTTACTACCATTATGGTTGCAGAGGATAGTGAAATTTGGAGTTCTGGCTGTATCCTTATTTATTGTAAACATGAATTAAATGTGTGATGGAAGTAGAGAGATTTGTGTGGTACAACAAAACTGGGGAAGCTATCTTGTATTTGCATTTGCAGATTCTAAATTTTCTTACAGTATCCTGCTATCAAAACAGCATAGTGGAATCAAATGGTGAAAGTTGTGGTACTGCATATAGGTTTATAATTTTTTACCAAGAATATAGTGAACCCAACGTTTGCTTTGAGTTTCCTAGTAATGGTATAGTAATGGTTTTGTTGTTGGTTTGTTTTCTTTAAGTGATAGAAATCACCTTCTAAAAGAGGCAGAGATATTACACAAAGCCAGGTTTAGTTACATTCTGCCGATTTTGGGAATTTGCAACGAGCCTGAATTTCTTGGGATAGTTACAGAATACATGACAAATGGGTCATTAAACCAGCTTTTACATGGGGTAAGTGTACTTATAGTCTTTAAATACAATCCCTGATTGTTTCAAATAGATTGTGATATCCATGCTTAACAGAAGTAGTAAAGTGTATTATTAATATATTTCAAATTAAAAGATGTTCATTATCACTAGTAGTCTTTAATGCTTAGATGGACTTTCTGTATCCCAAAAAGACAACCAAGCTCAGCGAATTTGTTTTATTGTACTTTTTCCTTTAATGTTGCAGCCTGTAATTGGCTTCATGTTGAATTATTTTATATAGTCACTTTTAAATTCTCTGTTGTTCTCTAATTAGAAGCTGAAATTCTTACTTCAGCCTGGGTTTCAGAATTATTGCCAATGTAAATATCACACAAAGATGAGTGTTTTTTCCTGAATTTGAATCTGTATTTTTAAAAAAATGAAGATTTTTACTTTATAGAAGTAAAATATTACTACTCTAAACAGATATGGATATTTCTACCAGATCTTACTCTCAGGAGTCAGTTTTCCTGTGCTGAGCTCTCAGCTGCTTCCATTAGCTTGGTCTGAGCATCCATTGTTGCTACTGTAAAGCTGCTGCAGTTGTGTCTCAACAGCACTTCAGTCTCTTCTGTAGACATACCTCATGCCTTAGCTCAGCTGTGTGTTTTTCATAAAGGTATTTGTGTCAGCATAACTTTTAAGATTTCATTTGAGTATTACTACATTTTCCTTGGCATATTAATATTTATAAAGGTAGCATTTTTGTGCTTAGTTTCATCACAGCTTTTTTTTTCTCTAATGTCAGTTGAAGATATGATTCTTGCCTTCTTTTGTGTAGTACTCTTAATCTGTGGGTTGCAAGTTTCATACAATTCCATCCATACGTCATATTTCCATATGAATGAGTGATGTAGTAAATGCCCTACATCATGTATAGCCGTTATGAACTATTATGTCTATACTAGGGAACAGAAGCATAACACTGCATGATTAACATTTATATATTTGTTTTAACAGCTAACCAGTATAACCGCTGAGTTGCCATTTTTTAAGGAGTTCATGCAACATGTTTTAAAAGATTACTGCTTGTCCAAGTCACTTACTTCTTATTACAGAAGTCCTTGTGTTGTGCTGTCAGATCAAAACAGAGGATTATATTCTGGTTTTGTGGTTTTATCTTGGCAGAAAGATGCGTATCCTGACATTCCCTGGTGCCTGAGATTCCGCATTCTTTATGAAATTGCTTTGGGAGTGAACTATTTGCACAACATGAATCCTCCATTGCTGCACCATGACTTGAAAACGCAGAATATTTTACTGGATGATGAATTTCATGTCAAGGTAGAGTTATCTAATTCTCACGTTCTTCAGCGTCCAGAATGAGAAAAAAAGTGTTTTAATTATTGTATTTTCCTTGCAGACAGAATTTATGAGTTTTTCTTTTGAAAACTTCTTTGTTCAAGTGTGGATTTGATCCATCTGAAAAGACCAGAAAGCCAGGGTTCGGGCTGTTTCTGCTATGGCAGTAGCTGATACTCAATAGTAGTGACACTCTTGTATGGCAGCTTTCCACGGGTAGCTACATCTGACCCTTTCTGAGAAGAAAATAGAAAGTGGTCCTGTCTGAGATACTGAGCTAAGTTAGCTCTGGAGGACAGTAGGTCAAATTCAAGTGTTAATACCCTATTTGATATTTATCATGCAACACATATGTATCTATATGTTCTGTTAGTGTGGTATAAGAACATGTAAAACATAACTCTGTAATCTGAACATGTTGGAAGATGCCATTTGTGAAGCTCTTTAGAGAAGGGAAACTTACACAGAGAAGTAACATTAGTTTAAAACTTTCATTCCCCCTTTTAAAATATCGTGGCCATGATGTGAAAAAGACTAAAAGTACTTCTGACAAAATCCTTACTTACGGTGCTTCTGTAATTGAAAGAGTTGGAGTTTTTTGTAAAAGATCCTCTGGCTTTAAAATTGAAACAATTCAATCCTTTATTCAAGTAAATGAAAAATAAGAGGTATTTTGCATTTAATTTATACTTGAAAGGCGAATACTTCATTTGTTGCCATGAGATGAATCTTTTTGTGAGTTCTTTGAGCAAAGTTCAAAGATCCAGTGCTGATTTCTTCTTTCTCTATTGCAAAGACCTCTTTCTTGACAGCAGGGCACCTTATGCAGCTTTGTATCTGCTCACACCCTTAGCAGGTCATACCTCCTCCCACTCAGTTGTGCTGGTATTACCATCTCTCCAGCTTCCTGATAAACCTGGCTGGGGAACTGGTCCAAGTAATTTTTTTTATCCACTCTTTTTTTAATCCCTAACAGCACTGGTGTGGTCTGGTGCTCTGCCTGACTGCATCTGAACAGTTGCTTTGCTGGAGTAGTTGAAGGGAAGAGGTTAACTCTTGTACACCTGCCTGGCCTCCTGTAAGGAATCTCTGGAAGACTGTCCTTAAGGTTTTTAAGTGTTTTTCTGGGGTGAAGAAAGATTCTTTAATTTAGGACAGCTAGCAGGAAATGCAAGAAAGGTTATAATGCGTGCCAAATAGAAGTAGTATTGCATAAGTATAAAACTAACACCATTCATAGAGTGCTTCTGGCTGTCCCAGACGTACTGAATGAGCAAGACAATGTGACCAGTTGCAGTGAGGAAGACATGATGACAGTGAGTTTTAGAGGAAAAAAAGGTTATTTTTCACTGTGGATTTTGAGTCTACATTTTCCAGAAAGCTTATTTCTGTTATCTTAGTTGTCACTGTGCTCACGCAAGTATCTTTGTTGAAAATGTTTCTGCTCTTATGCAAATTCTGAGCGAGTGCAGAGTTCATAGCTGGCTGCTTATCTTTCTCCCTTGTATACCACACACTCTGCAGCTCAACCAGCAAACTTGTTCTGCTGGCTGTTTGTCTCCCTACCTGTAACCTCATCTGAGGTCTTGCTCCCTGGTTCGTGGATGTCTGGTAATGTAAACTGAAGTCAGTTAATTCTTTATGTAGATGTACTGTAAACTGTAGGAAGGGACAAGGGCCCAGAAGGTGCAGTAAACAAAATATTCAGCAACTTTTTGCAGCACGGAATTCCAGAATATAAAATCTATTAATTCAAGATTAATATTTCATAGTTTTGGGGGTGAAGTGGAGTGCCCTAAAATTTTGCTGTAGAGCAACTTTCTTGGGCAATCTGGAAGTTACATAGACCTATTGTGATTTATACTAAATTTGTACATTCTTCACAACCAGGGAGCTTAAAAGTAATCAATGGGTTTTAGTTTGCGTTTTTTAGCCAAAGAAAGTGATTTTTTTCAGACAGGACAGACTTCCATCGCATATTCCCTAGCCATAGAGTATATGAGTCCTTCCTTAAAAGAGCAACAGGATAGGGCAGTGCTGTAGGGATAGCATGAGTCATGACCTGGGAATGCTTCTGACCTGGAGATGGTGTTTCCTGTTGCTAGGACAACCACATACTTTTTGTGTGTCAGATTAAGGATTTCTAAGTGACCTGTTCTTTTGGATGTATTTCAGGAATTTCTAGCAACGGTCAGCTGATAAATCCAGTTTTCCTTCTCCGAACAACTGTTTTGTCCTTTTCAGATTGCCGATTTTGGTATGTCAAAATGGCGTGTCATATCCATGTCACAATCACGGAGTGAAACCTCTTTGCCAGAAGGAGGGACAATTATCTACATGCCACCTGAAGATTACAATCCCAGTCAGAAAACTCGTGCAAGTGTAAAGTACGATATCTATAGGTAACTCATGTAGTTCTCAAGTGGGCTTTGCAATCTGAATTCAAATTTGATTTGCCAAACTTAGAATTTAACACATTTTCAGCAATTTTATTATTTTCAGAAGTATCATAAGTGTATAAGGAAAATGAATCAGGGGAAAATAGAACTGAGTAGTAGCTGGATTTGATCACTTATTTTTCATTTGTGACAAATGTAATGCTCCAGAAATTAAGCTAAAACTGTAAGAACAGTCAGAGGAGACTGGTTTCTATAAATGAGTGTACACATAGAGACAATGCAGGAAGGGAAAACTTGTTCATGCCATTATCTCAATGTGTATACCCTTGTAATTTGTGTACATCAGTTAACATAATTTGCAGAATGTACTCAAGGGAAAGAAGAAAACATATTTTTGGAAAGGGGTTAGGAAAAAACAGCATAATGGGGTTGGAGGAAGTATTTAGAGAGAACTTGAGGAATAACTTAATTTTGACAGTTCAGGTAGATTTGCATGTCAGTTCTGAGTAGGAAGTAGTAAGGTGGTGTTGACCCATATAACAAAACAACAATTGCTGTTAAGATATTAGAGTAATCTGAAAATGTTTGGATAGCCCAAAGATTACTTGAGTGATTGTGGAGGGAATTGTCATGTGTAAATGGAGATTGAGGAGTGCATGAAGAGTGGTGTATCACTGTGACACAAAGTCCATCTCTCTGTTGCACTCTACCACCTTTACCTTCAGCTATCTTTGACAGGATTGTATTTTGGTAAGAGATGAATCAGTCTCAGAGGGTCTTACTGACTTCCAGGGAGATAACTATTTCTCTTAATTATCCCTTACCCTTAAGGGGCACATGAAGTTCCTTGATACTCCTGTCCAAAGAGAGTTGTTGTCTCCATTTAAGGCTCAGGGCAAGCCCCACGGAGCAGAATTTGCTTTTCCCCCCTCTCCCCCTCCCTCTTCCCTCCTGGGGGAAGGAAAAAAAGACCTTACACAAAGTTGAAAGTTAAGATTACAATTTTAACAGGGAACAGAAAGGTATTAAGGGAAGGGGAATATACAGAGATATTAAGAGGAGGGGTATATACAAATATATACAAAACCAAGTCGTGGATGGCGCTGGATTTTCCCAAAGCACATGGAGTCGGAGCCAGCCACGTGGGGGTGCAGTCCCAGCAGGAATCCCAGAGAGGAAGGGGCAAATGGAATTGCTGTCTCCTTTTATAGAGTGTGGCAGGAAGGGGAATGGAATAGGTGCTGCACCTGTCCCCCCCGCAAACCTTAAACCACAACAGATGGTAACATACCATCTGCTTTCCTCACCCTTTGATTAGAAAATCTGGACTAGGAAGATATTTAAAAGGAGTAATGGCATATTATGGGGGAAGAAGTAGCAGTCTGACATTATCATCTTTGGCTTCTGATTTTAGAGGATTTGGAAGTGTAGGTGGTGGCTTAATGAGTGAGTGGAGATGAGGTAGACAGATGCCTGTTAGAAAAAAATATGTGCAGAAGAATAACCACAAAATGGGAGAAAACAAGAGAGATAAGATCAGTAGAAGTGCTTAGAAAACTGATCGATTAGGGAGGAAAGAGATTATTTGAGAATAGAGAAAAGAAGTGGGACAACATCATAAAAAGGGATGGCAGTTCAAGACAGGAAGCCACAAAGGTAGAGAGACAGAGAAGGTAATGACCACCAGGAAGGTCACACAGGAAGATTTATGCTCAAGATCAGAAGGAGATGCTATGAAGCAGAATTAAGAAAGGAAAACATGAGTGTTAAAGAGTGACCAGAGGGAGGCTACAGAGATGATTAGAGGGCTGGAACACCTCTCCGGCAAAGACAGGCTGGGAGAATTGGGCTTGTTTAGCCTGCAGAAGAGAAGGCTCAGGGAAGACATTATTGCAGCCTTCCAGTATCTGAAGGGGGTCTACAAGAAGGCTGGAGAGGGACTTTTTGCAAGGGTCTGCAGTGATAGGATGAGAGGTAATGGGTTCAAACGGGAAGACGGTAGGTTTAGATTGGAAATTAGAAGGAAATTCTTTACTCAGAGGGTGGTGAGACACTGGAACAGGCTGCCCAACAAAGTTGTGGACACTCCATCTCTGGAGGTGTTCAAGACCAGGTTGGATGAGGTCCTGGGTGGCCTGGTCTAGTGGGAGTTGTCCCTGCCATGGCAGGGGGGTTGGAACTAGATGATCTTGAAAAGTCCCTTCCAACCTAAACTATTTTATGATTCTGTGAATAGCGTAAAGAGGAATCAGCAGGAAACAGTATGCTGCAGTGTTGTAGAATTCAGAAAATAATCTTTAATTGTAGAGAAATTTCAAACTGAATGAAAGGCTAGATGTCTGATTAATTGAACGCAGCAGCTACAGCTGAATGTTGCTGAAATATTGAAGCTAATTTGTGAGGATCTTTCTTAAAGAAACAAATTGTTTAAGTAACAGTCAAGCAGCATTAACTTTTACAAAGGGAACAACTTGCCATGCCAAAAAAAAAAAAAACAGCTTGCATGAATTTCTCAGGAATGCATGAAAAGCAGGCTTTCTAATAGGGAGCACTGCTTTCATTGAAAGTTACTTGAATAATTTTTATCATTTATAAATATAAAAATGTGAATGGAATAAGTAGTTGGGAAAGCTCAGTTTAAGTGACTGATTTTAAGCATTAGTTATTTCACTCTTATTTTTTTTTATTATTATTCCTAATTGTTAACTGTTAGATGATACAATGCTTAGAGGCAGTTAAATGTAACCTTTGTTAGTGATGTAGGAAAATATTGTCTTTGTGTACAGTTATTTGAGTAGCTGAATAAACATTTATTCTGGTAAATGTAATTCCTTAGCAAAAAAATGATTCTTTGCATAGTTACAAGGATAAGTTTGACATTGGAAACTGGATTCTTAAGTAGTCAAATACTTTTGCTCTCTCATTTTAGCTTTAGAACTGGATTTATTCTTCACACCAAATTCCTATTCTTAAATAGGAAAGCCAGATTTGGGGGGGTTACATTGTTTTATTTTATTTGCTCTAACAGCATTGATCATTTTTTAATAAATTAATTAAATTCTTCATTTAAATTAAAACATCTAATCTTATTTAAATTACAAAGTTGTTTAAAGTTACCTTTCTGTAATATATCCTGATGACTGAAGAGAGTAGCTAGTCTACCAAAGGTGGAGCAGGCACTTCCCATTCATGTTGATGTGAATGGAAAAAAAATTCACCGGTTTGAGTGAGCAGGTATCTGGTCAGTCTGCTACCTATAGTTGAGGGTGGTCTTCCTGAGAATCTGCTTTGGAAATTGAATCCTGTGTGTAAGTGGCATCTCCTCCTATAGAGAAGATTGCATATGTTGAAAATATCTGTGTCTGGGGTGGAAGCAGGAGTGTGCTTCCTGGGTGCAAGTCTGTATCTTGCCTGACTCTTTGACTTTGTGTTGGGATAGAGGTGTGGGGGAAAGCCACCCTCCTGCTAGTACCCAGCTTTTCATGGGAATGTCAGAGAGTGTTGATCTGGACTGCGGAGATGCCACAGTATTGCAGTTAGGAGTTGGGGCTCTGGTTCTAGTTGAAGTCACTAGTTAAAATTCCTTCTAGTTTTCATATATTCAGATTATCATTGTAGTGAGCTTTAGTCAGTCCTGTGTGTGCATGAAGGATCATTTTAGCTAAATGGTTTTAGTAAAATGTAAAGCTGAGCACATTGTGTTATTAAGTGTTACTAATCTAAAATAACATCTTCTATACTTTTTATCATTTTAATAGTTATGCAATTATTGTGTGGGAAGTGATGTCAAGGAAACAGCCATTTGAAGGTAATTTGTCTTCCTTTATTTTTTCAGATTTACATAAAGGCTGAACCTGAGACCTAGGTACCTGGGGACTTAATTGTAGGGGTTATTCTTTAATGATTCAACTTGTAAGCTTGTTGGGAGAATACTTTGAGTTTCTTTCCAAATTGGACTTTTTTTCTGCATTTTTTTCAAATTACAGTGTTGTTTGATAAATTAAAAATAGATATTATCCTTACCTTGGTGAACTATAAATGCTATGTTTGCCACCTAAACTATTCCTTCTATAATAAGTGATTTATATTGCATATATTTCTAATGACTGTACGATGTCTATTTTGACAGAAGTTATAAACCCCTTGCAGATAATGTACAGTGTGTCACAAGGACAGCGACTAGACTTAAGTGAAGAAAGTTTATCGATGGATATTCCTCATCGAGTGCTCATCATAAGATTGATAGGAAGTGGATGGGCACAAAATCCAGATGAAAGACCATCGTTCTTAAGTGAGTTTACCTTGCATAATAAGAAAATATTTTTAAATTGCCAGATTTCTGTTGAACATGGTTATAGCTGCAAAAGGAAAGTGGTAAAGGTGTCAAGAGGTATATGTGCTCTGTCTTGATTGCATATGATCTTAACCATATGCTTGTCTTCTTCCACCATTTCTGTGAACAAACTTTTATGAATGAAACTACATGTGTGTCATAAAAACAAATTGTTAGTTGAAGTCTTGCATTTGTCATCTTTAATTTACTTGTAAAAAAGCATGATGTTTTGTTTAACTACTTCCATTTGAGGGGTTTTTTTTGTTTATTGTTGAAGGGAACTTTTTTTAAGAAGTGGGGGAAGTGGAGAATGAATACTGCGGGATTTATTGGCAAGCTGGCAAACACACCAAAACAGCATTGCACATCAGATAAGTTATAGTGACTTCACCTTGTGTTTGCATCACAGTGTAAATCTACTTCACTGAAGACTTTTATCTTTCATTGTTCCACCTCTCAGATCAATCAGGAACTGGTTGAACCCATGTGCTTAACTTTTTCTTTCCATCTTTCCTTTGTTCAGCTTTTTGTCCATGAGATCAAATATAGACACTTTCAGCCTTTTTTACAGTGCATTGCAAAATTTAGAGAATAAAACTGGAGCACAAGCTTGTAGAGGTTACAGTGGCATAGAAAACTTTGTTTTGATTTTTGAAATCTGTGTTTGTTGCACTTAACTGACATACTTGGTGTATGTTGAGTCCAAAGTTACCCCCGTAACAATTTCTCCTTAAGTTGCTTAATTTTGTGGTGACTTTCAGTTCTTGTTTGGCTGTTGCATAAAGGTAATTCCATCAAAATTGGCAGAAAGTAATTACCTGTTTTCAACTGAGAAATTTGCTCTTATGAGTGTTGCTGTGGTCACATATGTCAGTGTGGTGAAGCTAACAGTGGTTCCCGCAGCTGCTTTGCTGTTCTTTTCTCATTTACTTTAAAAACTTCGTCTGTACACCTTTAGAAAACATGATCCTAATTTTGCAGGGAAAGTTGAACCACCTTGGGGAGGCAACAATGTAGAATAAGAGAGTTACTGAAAGCATTCAAATGTAGGACAGTAGAAAGAGCTCTACCTTAAACAAATCTGTATTTTAAGTTTCTCACTGGCTAGGTTGAGGATGCAATGACTCAAACCTGAAATACTAGGGGTTTTTTAGTTGGTTCTGATGGGGTTTTGTTTTTAGAATTTCATTTGATTTGTTTCTTCACTGTCATGAGTAGAGAGGTTTGCCATCTTAATGTTTCATTTGTAGCTTTGGTGAACAGAAGTTTGGTTTTATTTTGAAAACCTTTATAAGCGTGCCTCCTTTGAGCTGGAAAGTGTTAGAAAGTTGCTGTTCAGGTAGCTTGAAATAAATGTTCCTAGCTTCATTTTTTTGCATTGGTTTGGCAGAGTACAGAACGGGCACGCATCCAAACACATACAGCATCTTCATGTTCCGTTTGTAGTCCAGTATTAATTACATGATGTTTTATGAGACATTCTTATTTTTGCATTAAGAACATTTAGAAATGTCAGGTTATTTTGGCATGAGTCTGGTTTATATGGTTGTAAATTGTGGCTGGAAGGCTGCCTAGTGGAAAAGGACCTGGGGAAGTTGATTGACAGCTGGCTGACTGTAAGCCAGCAGAGTGCCCAGGTGGCCAAGAAAGCCAACGGCATCCTGGCTTGTATCAGCAATAGCGTGGCCAGCAGGACTAGGGAAGTGATTGTCTCTCTATACTTGGCACTGGTGAGGCCACATCACCAATACAGGGTTCAGATTTGGGCCCCTCACTACAAGACAGACATTGAGGTGCTGGAGCCTGTCCAAAGAAGGGCAAGGAAGCTGGTGAAGGGTCTAGAGCGCAAGTCTTCTGAGGAGCAGCTGAGGGAATGGAGATTGTTTAGCCTGGAGAAGAGGAGGCTCAGGGGAGACCTTCTCACTCTGTACAACTCCTTGAAAGGAGGTTGTAGTGAGGTATATGTCAGTCTCTTCTCCGGAGTAACAAGTGACAGGACAAGAAGAAATGGCCTCAAGTTGCACCAGGGGAGGTTTAGATTGGATATTAGGAAAAAATTCTTCACCGAAAGGGTTGTAAAGCACTGGAACAGGCTGCTGGAGAAGGGTTGAGTGACCATCTCTGGAGATATTAAAAGATGTGTAGATGTGGCACTAAGTGAGATGGTTTAGTGGTGGACTTGGTAGTGCTGGGTTAACAGTTGTACTCAATGATCTTAAAGTTCTTTTCCAACCTAAATGATTATTTTTTTTTCCAAACAAGGAAATACATTTATTTATTTATTTATTAAATCAAAAAGTATAGACACATCATGATATTTCCTTATGTATTCCTGTTTTCTTGTG
Organism: Brachypteracias leptosomus; assembly: GCA_013401335.1. Classification (NCBI taxonomy): domain Eukaryota; kingdom Metazoa; phylum Chordata; class Aves; order Coraciiformes; family Brachypteraciidae; genus Brachypteracias; species Brachypteracias leptosomus. Next base: position 32,737 of record VYZX01006006.1, on the reverse strand, counting down.
TCAATTAACTGAAACAAAATAGAAAAGTCTGTGGTCACATTAAAGCTAATACCAGGGATATGTACTAAAGTGAGAGCTGACTTGGATTCTGTTATTAGTGCCATGTCTGTAGTAAGATGATCTTGAAGAAAGCATGCATTGCTTTTTCCCCTACTTTACTATCATAAAAAGAAAGAGGAAGTTGCAAAACTGTTGCAGAATTAAGGGAAGTAAAGGCCACTGATTGGGAAATTTTGCAATTGCCATAGCATGGGGAGGGGAAAAACTAAAACACCCAACTCCTGTTTTTTTTTAAATTTAAACTTTGAATAAAAAAGCTCAGTTAACCTGTCTCTCCCCCTTATAAAAAGGGTTAAAGACTACTTAGCACCATGTTTCTGCATATACTTAGCATGTTTAACTACAATTTAATTATAATTAATAAAAATTAACAGTGCTAGTATTTCAATGTGGAAAATGGAATGTCAAACCTGTAAAACTCTGGTTTAGCTGATGCAAGAAAATAAGAATATCACTATTGAATGTATGTCTTGAAGATGCAAATGGAGAAAAAAGTTAATATGAGAGAACTGTGGTAAAATTACAGGAAAAAAAAAATATGTTAATAAGGACGCAGTGTGACAGATTGCTAATATGGTAAATGGGTTTTGCCAAATGGGTGGAGTCCATAGAAATGCAGTAGAATTATGATATGCCATCATCCTTTCCTGGGGTATTTTTGTACTTGACCCCAATTTCAAAGAAAGATTTTGATAATACAATCATTGAAAAATTTGAAATACAAAGTTTTGTAAACATTTCAGCAAGGGAGCATAGCACAGGTTGTCACTTGCTTATTGGATTGTCTGCGTCTCCCTGTGTGAACAGATGATTTTAGCTTCTCTGACTTACTACATTTGGTGAGCATCAGAGCACTGTCATTTGGATTCACTGGATGTGATAGGTCAGTGTCTTGACTATCACCATCTTCTCTGGCTCTGCCGCACAGCACCTATTCTGGATTTTGCTGTGGTGGAGGTGCTATCTTAAAATACAGCAAACCTGCCAATCTCTTCATTCCAGGAATGTAAGACTTGTGATCTGGCATCATACTGGATCTCTTTTGATACAGAGTGCTGAGGTGGCCAGATCAGATGTGAAATTGCTACGTTTGTAACAGGTGAAATCAAGAAACTTCAGTTTAGCAGAGTGAGTGGTTTGATATGTATCAATAGATAAATTACTTTTTTAAATGTAAGAAAGTAGCATTAGCAAATGAAAACTTAATTTCCACCTTAAATCCTTCAGCAAAGTATTCTGTCTTTGTTTAGAATGCTTAATAGATCTTGAGCCAGTCCTGCGAACATTTGATGAAATAGCTATGCTGGAAGCAGTGATTCTGTTGAAGAGGTCAAAGGTAAGTGACTTTTGTTACAGTCACGAGATGGTGAAATAAGCTGGTAACTTTTGCTTGCTAAAAGAAAAGTAATCTCCTTTTGTCATTTATCTAATCTTGTATCTGGCAGAAGCATGTGTTTGTACAGAGCTGTCATCTTGTCTTCTAGCAGAAATTTAATACAGGTAAATATGTCTCTTCCAGTCACTATATGAATCACGATGTATTAAAAAGAGTGGAAAGAAAGCAGATGTGGAGCAGATGTCTCTAAATATACCTCTGAATCCCCAAGAGGTAAATATTTTACATATTGGATGTTGGCATCATTATGTATGTGTGTCTTCTATGTTGGCATCGTTAAAGATCTTGAGAGCCTTAAAGAGGGATTAACTTAGTAAGGGGAAATTGTTCTGCAGTTACTTTCCTATGCAGTCAGGAAAGTCACCAAATGTGTTAGTTGAGCTGGGGTGTAAGAAATGTAGAGACATATAGGTGAAGATAGTAAAGCATGAGTAAGCAAAAATAAGAAGGGCATGTTTGGTATATCCTATAAATGTGGGAAAGCCGGTCCCTCGGGGGAGAATGTAGTACACAATGTCTGCAACTTTGAAGAGACCCTCTTCTGCTCTCTTACACCTCTATGGAGCTTCTTTATATGGTCATATAGATTTGCTTTTACATTTTGATTCTTAATGCTGCTTCTATACAAAAATTGTTGTCAGCTTTGGAAAAACACAAGTATTGGGATTGCATAGATTTCTTCTGGTTTACTGCATTTCAGTTGTGCTGTCTATTGAGCATTTAGGTAGTGGGGAAAAGAGACTGATAGGAAAGTACCCTCTAAGTCATCACAATTTTGTATTTATTTAACCTGCATATTCATTATACAACTGGAATCATTTCAGGAAATATATTCTGGCTCCATACAATGTGATGCACTTCCTCTTCGGAGCATCTCTCCAGATATATCAAGAATCGAGTCTGTTCCCAAGTATAATATCCTCTCGTCAGGTAGAGATACTAATGATTTGATATAAATTAAGTTGCCATTACAGCTTTACAGTCCCACCGTTACATTGCATTTGCATAGTAGATAATGGGATCTCTGTTTACATCAGAAAAAAAAAAGTGGTTTGTAAACTTAGTGGTCTGGGTAAAAAACTAGAGAATTTAGCTCTGATTTTCTACTCCTGTCACTTGAGAAATCCCCACAGCTCACAGTTTGTTTTCCTATTCAGGCCACATAGTCCTATGCAGAGATAGCATTTACTTGTCCCTTCAGACCCTTGGCAGTTTAGGTAATAATTTGTGAACTAATTCTAAAGGTAAAAAGACTAAACAATAGCATTTTAAGGCACTCCTAAAGCTGAGTAAACCAAAAGTTCCTAATGCAGCCCAACCTCTCGATCATTTTTGACTCAATAAATGAAACAGCTTTAATAAATAGATTACCTTGCAAAAACATATGCACTAACATTTTGTAGTTGTCACCTTTTCTGAATAAAAGTTGGCAAAATTCCCAGACAAAACTCAATTTTTATATTTTGTTGATATCAGAAGCCAGAAAAATGTGATAGGACCCAAGCAATACATTGTGAAATTAGAACTGCACTTGAGTTTCTGCCCTTGAAAGGATGCAAACATATATTTCAAAAGAATGGAGTGTCCTTTGGCTTTGCAGGGACCAGTGGTGTGAAAACAGACAAGGCAACTGACTTCACTGCTGTAAAGCAGGACATCAACAACTGTGCTGAGATGCTGCAGAATTGGACATGTTCTGGTAGAGGTAAGACAGCACAGTCAGTTTCTTCTCTAGGTCCTGTTTGAACACATCCACAATTCTGAGCTTGTACCTAATGTACTAGAAAGATACAAATACAGCAGGAATTCCAAGGAAAATTAATTATGGGAGGCTTATGGAATTTGAGTTACAGGGGAAAATGGCAGAAAGCAAATGTAGTGTAATTTTGATGTACCTCTACTCAAGCATTTATCTGTACACATAGCATAAAAATCTTAAAGATGAAGAATAACTTGTGGTCAACAAGCTTAACAGGAATGTTGTGATGAATTTAGAAAATGGAATTGAGTGGGATTGAATGTGAGTATGGACTGTAAGTGTAATCAGATAAAATAATGATGAATGTTAGCTCTTCTTTCTACTAGTTCCTGTTAAAAATTATCATATCTGCTTGTGGAGATCTTTGGTGAGATTGTGGTGGTACTATTAATCCGATTGATCAGTTGGTGGTCCTTTATAGAGTCACTGCTTAGACTTGGTTGTAAGTATGCACAGATACTGTAAAGCCTGTGAAAATAGTGTCTAAAAAACCATACTATAGTAGAAGTGTTTGTTATTACTTTTCCAATGTCTGTATCAGGTAGTTTTATAATGGAAAGCAGGATTGGCATTCTGCTTCCTTTGCCTAAATTAGATACAATTGTTTCAGGTGAAAATCTGTTCCCAGCTAGCTGTTGGCAAGAATGAGTTTGGCATGCCACCAAGGCAGAAGTTAATGACTACAGATTTTAATTGACTTGCTTTTTCCACCAATACAATTAGAAGACTTTTTCAGAAACTTGCCCCTCCAGAGTTAGGAACTGTCTTCTAACTCTCAGTCTCTTTAATTTTTCTTCCCTAGCCACCTTGTACATACGCTTGTTCATGGCATTGCTTTAAGTTTAAATAGCTCTTTTACATCTTTGCCCATTTTATTTCTGATAGAGAGAGTAAGCCTTTAATATACATTGTTTTGCTATACAAGTAGGATACGCCCTTTTGAACTCCATTTGTAAAATAAGCTTCTTCATTCTCCTGGTATCCTATTGGTCCTCCTTGTGTATGTTCTAATTTAAGTCATTGAACTAAGTCTACCAGGCATCTGTACTTAGTATTAAAAAAGAAATGTGACAAGTGTTTTCTTTCCGAAATAAGAGCTTTACTTAACATACCTTCAAATGTTTTTTCTTTTCTCACAAGATCTTTCATTATAGAATAATCCCCCTAGGGTTTGGGGTTTTTCCTCACCTCAATTCCAAATCATTAGCCCCAGCTTGAGGCTGAAAGTCTAGGTCTCCTGTTTTGTGCTATGAAATTTGATTTCCATTAGTCTTCTAGGTCAACTAGGTTATTTCTGAATAACTTGAGTCAACCCCTTCTTTCTGAATAACACCAGTAAATTTCTATTTCTATTTTGCATGCTGTTTACTGGTGAACTTCATTCTCCCATACTAGTACAGTCCCAGTAGTTTTGCCTTTAATGCTATTAAAGATTTGTGTGTGCCTAGAGGTCTGTAACAATCTATCCCAGCAGAGCTGTTAAAATCCTTTTCTAAAATGATCATTCATGCAGTAGATAACATCTGTTGCTTCACAGTATGTAACTCTGTCCAGCATACTTCCTCTCTCTTTAATAAAATGAAAAGCTAGTTACTATGAGTTCTAGTCCCCCATTTTTTAAATAATGAGGGTGTCATTTGTTTCACATTTTCCTATTCTTGCTCCTTGTACTTATAGCCATATTCTTCCACAGGTCAACACTCTGATCTAGGAATATAGCTTCAAATACCCATTGGATGGGTATCTATAAATCCTGAGCTATATAGGAGGCTACCTGTTCTTATTGTGTCTTTAGATGTTCATCTGAATTCTCACATCTGCATTTCTGGTTCTTAATTAACATTTCTGAAGGTTTTTATGAAGTGACACTGAAAGTCTGTAATGAAAACTCTACACAGAATTAGACATATGCCCTGTACCTTTGTTATGCTGCCAGACTTCATCAAAATAAATTAGTTGGCTTTCATGCTGATTCCTCTCCAAAAACTTGAAGGAGTTCTTTTGTTCTTCCAGTCCATACAAAAAAATTCTTGTCAAGCAGAGCTTTTTTTTAAAGTTCACATCTACTGGATTTTTGCTCTCAATAATCTTAAAATAAAACGAGACCCCTAAACCTGGTAAAACATCATTACCAATCCCTGGTAAAACATCAGAGACAGAAAGGTACTCAGAACTTGGGCGTAAGAATAATGTATTTGAAGTGAATTTAGATTGTTTATGACTTCTTTTTTGCTCTAAACAGTCTCTGATGGCCGTATTTTATTTCAACATGGAAGTAATACAACTCACTTTTTTTTTTTCTCCCTTTAAGATGGAAGTTCTGGAGATCTACACTCTCTCAACAGTCAGAGCACAGATGAAAATCTCTCTGTAACTCAGAGCGCCAAACTTCTTGTGCATCCTTACAGTCATCTTCCCTCCTCTGACAAGAGTACTTCAGATGCCTCAAATTCTGCATCATGTATGCTGCGGTCATCACCAATTCCTTCAGGTACAGCAAACACTGATTTAATTCTAAGACCCACAATAAGTGTCCTGATATCAAATATATGTGTGTATGAAATAGAAATGGAACTGTTGTTCATCTGTAAAATGAAAACAAAGCGTTCTACAAATATTAAGAATGCAAGTAATTCTGCCCTTGTAGCCTTATATTACAAAGTAAATAAAGCCAATGTAAAGTGTGACCTAGTAGACCTACTTGTAGCTCCTAGCTTTTCTTCTTTTAAGCAAACTTAATTCTTGCTGCCTTGGGTCTTCTTTATTACGTTCCCTTTGCTCATGTTATTTCTCCTTGTACTAGTATAGGAGTAGCAGTGCTGCAATCCAGCAGAATAGGAATAAAATTTAGCTTGAGCTTAGCTCATCTTGTTACCTGTCACTTCTCACTTTTTAGGTTTGTTATTCTCCCTTCTAGTAATGGCAGGGCAAAGTGAAGCAGCAGTTGTGTCAGTATCTCACGTTTAATGATCTTCTGACAGCCCACTGCATGATATTCATATGCATCAAATAACTGTTAAAAGTGTGCTTCCAAAAAAAAATAAAAAAAAATCTGATGCATCATCCCTCTTCTGGAAGTATGAGAATCTGCACCTTTTCACTGAGCAAATCCTCAATTTGAGGAAAATACTCAGGAAGCTACAGGAATGTTTTAAGTAAACTTCAATAAAAATCCCACTGCAAAGTGAAGTTACTGCCTCTCTCTTTTTAGTATCAGGTCAGGTTGAACACTGGAATAGATTGGCTACAGACGCTGCAAAAGTCCCATCACTTGGAGATGCTCAAAATTCAGTTGGACAAGGCCCTGAGCAACCTGAGTTATCCTTGAATTTGGCCCAGCTGTAAGCAGGCCATTAGATGAAATGCAGCCTCCCTGAGAGTTCCTTCCAACCTAAATTATTCTGTGATTCAATAAAATAAATACTTTGACTACCAAATTTGACAAACTGGAATATTTTCAATGGGGAACACAGTAGTGAGTTGTTAAAAGCATGTTTAATAGTCTAGTGTATTTCTGACCAATACCAAGTTTTAAACAGCTCTTTCTCAGCTTGTTTTTTGTTCTATGGCAATATTTGTTGCCAGACAGTTACAATACTAATTTTTTCTTCTTTTTAATACTCTCCAATCTCAGATTTTGTTTTGGAAACCACACAACAGAATGTAGCTCACCAATGGATCCAAAGTAAAAGAGAAGAAATTATTGATCAGATGACTGAAGCATGTTTGAATCAGTCACTGGATGCTCTTCTATCAAGATTTTTACTCATGAAAGAAGACTATGAGCTTATAAGCACCAAACCTACAAGGACATCAAAAGTCCGACAACTGCTTGATACCTCAGATAGCCAAGGAGAGGAATTTGCTAGAATTATAGTACAAAAGTTGAAAGATAACAAACAGCTGGGACTTCAACCTTATCCAGACATTGTATCTAATTCTTTAAGACTGCATCTTTAAATTTATTCTTTCTGTATGAAACCATGTAAATATTTCTTAAAACACAATTCTTCTTTCTATATAGTAGTTTTATATATGTACTGTTTTGTCTTTACTGTGCTTTTGTAGAGTCTCTGAAATGACACTGAGTTCATCCAGACTGCATTTGGTGAGTTATCAATTAATCAGTTGAAGTGCAGTCATAAAGCCAAGTGTTTGATACTTATTAACTCAATTCATAAAACTATTTTGTTTATACATGACAAAGAAAAAACATTAAATGTTCCCTGTTTTACTTACTTTCTGTTTATACATACCCTTTCCTTTAACACCACAAGACTCAGACAACCCATCTCAACTTTGAGTATTGTTTTTTCTCTCTCCATCTGGTCTTTTCCATAGAGGAAAAAAATCTAGGTGCTCTATTTTGGGTCTTGTATTGCTGTGTGTATAATAAATTGTCTTCTTACACCTATATTGGTTACTTCTCTCAAGATACCAGGGAAGAGTGGAAGGTGGGATGAAGTTTACATTGCAGTTTTACAGGATATTTTATTATGTTTTGGTTTTATTTTTCCCATTTTGTTGCCAGGGCAAATGCTTCAGATGACTACATAAGAAGAATCCCAGTCCAAAGAGGAGCCTGAGGGCAAGCATGACATTGTGCTGCTCATCTTTGTTCTGCTAAGAACTGATACATTAGAAAGGGTGCAGCTATAGTCTTTTATGTTCTTTGGTGACACCTGCTTAAACTTCTCTTGAAATCATAGTATGGTGAGATCTACATACATCTTATCAAGGGAATCCTCAGTTAATACCTCCTTTTATATTTCCTTAGTTAATACTTCCCTTACCTTTGTCATCTGCCATCTACTTCTCATCTCACGTTGCCGAATTAAACTTGTAATTCAGTTGTATTTTTAGTATTTATGTGATGAGCAGTAGTTTGTGTCTGTACAAAAATTGGGCATGCACTGCCTTGCCAGGCTGGAAGTGATATACATGGGTCTCTCCTGCCATGACCTGCCGTAACCTTCTCTGGACAACACCTCTATCATCCTTTTCTTGTCTGAAGGGTAGTGCTAACATGTTGAGTTACAAATGAAGCCACCTGAGAGGAAAAGGTAAGTGGGGGGGTTTTTTTGGGGGGGTTCAGATAATTTCAGAAAGCCTTAGTAACTTTACCTAGGTGGCTTTGGAACTAGTGAAAACATTACTTGTTTTAATTTGTCAGAACACAGCACAGGAAAATTGTTTTTACAAGCACTAATAAATAATAATAAATTCTGCTAGCGCTACCTAAAATTTGGGGAAATCCAAACTTCATGTACAAGAAAGCTGAAATCTACCAAAACTACCATATAAAAAGGAGCAGATAAATGAGAAATTGTAAGTGATGGCTGTTTGCAAACCTACAGAGATGTAAGATCTCTCCATTTCAATGATTCAAGCTTCAGTGTGGCCATTACTTGTTGCCAACAGCTTAGTATTTTCAATATCTGTCTTAACTTACTTTGTGAAGTGGATCACAAGAATACAATGTAATATTTACAGGATAGAAAAGGATTTTTATTTTTTTTTAAGTAAGTTTTTGGCATAAACTGGGAATTTGCGTTTTATCCTGCTTCTCTCTTAAGGCTGTAAGATTCAAACTAGGTAACTGAGACCAGGACAACAGTGCAGTGAATGGTTGTGCAAACCTGTAGAGCAAACCTGAAGATGCCTAGCAGGGACAGGCTCTGAAGAAAGCTGCTAGCCTTGCCAGTGGAAGTTTGGTTCCAAAACTGTGTGTTTCACTGCATGTCACGTTTTAAGCCATATTTGTTCATTATTAGTAGTGCCTAAATATTTGTGTCATGCAAGGTAGCGAGTAGTATTTCTTAGATTCAAAATTCACTGTGCATTAAAAGCTGTCCTGAATTGTGGTTTTAGTAACTAGAAAAACAGGCTTAGGGATATCTTTTTACAAGCTAATACAATGTTCTTATAGTAGGGTCTAAATGAGTTGCAACCTTTGTAATTTATTATTTTGAATTCTGTGCAAGAAGCTAAAAGCAGGCCTGGCAAGTGGCATCTGATGTCTCATGTTTGGGGGTCTGCACCTTCCTCCACTTTCCCAGCTCATTGAAAGCAGCTTCTGCCTCAGAGCAAACACAGCTTGAGCACAGCACAGAGGCCATGCTTCCCAGCTCTGTGCTGTGCACAGTATATGATAATACTTGTACAGCCTGGCAGATGGATCCGAATTTCTGATTTGTGCTGTTGATCCTTCTCAGTGCTGCTGCTGCACCTTTGCACTTGCTTGCCTCTGGCAGGGTCTGCAGCCTGCCAGTGCCTGCTGCAGTGTTTCTGCCAGTGCTCCATGAGCTGCTGCTCCCCAGAAGCCATGTGAAGAGGTGGAGAAGCCCCAGGGAACAAGTGGAACAGATCCCAAAGCCATTCCAGGTGCTGCCAAGGTAACTATGGTAGTTGTCCTATCTGTACTCTCTTCGTAGTGGAGAGAAAATGTTGGATATAAAAGGTGAGGACCTATTGGTATTACACCTGGCTGAGGGAAAAGAGCATACTATTGCTTTCTGAAGTCTCCCTGCTGACTCTTGCTTGTCAACAGGGAACTAGTTTGGCATCAGTTAATAATTATGATAAATTCAGATTCAAATTCAGAAATGATGCTGTCATGCTGTTGCAATCACTCTTCATGTGCCATCACCCAAATGTGACACAGCTGTGGGAAAGCTAATTTTCTGCCCTCAGTCTGTACATGCATCTGTAAGGCCATGAGTGTTGTTCTAGCCAAAGCCCAGCCCTCCAAGGAAACCCTGAGGCCACTCAATGGAAGAACTCTATCCTACCTCCCTCTCCTTTCCTTGAACCCTGAGCATCCCTTCAAGAGGAAGGAGAATCCAGCATGTTAGGCATGCAAAGAATTCCTCCTCAAGAGTGAAATGGAGGAGGGAGCAGCCACACACAGGTCTTGGGGGATACGGAAGAAGCAGTAAGGAGAAAGCTTTGGTGTAGGCATGTGAAATGGGAGGTGGAGGCTGTGTGCCTGATCCACACAGGGTGTGTGAAGGGTGGGTGGAGATGACAGACATACGAGCCAATAAGTCAAAGTCTGCCACTTCTGTTGTTTAACTCCAGTACTATGAAAGAGGAACAGAGTTTCTGTGGAACTGGAACACTCAGCACTGCTTTTGGCTGTGGCAGCAAGTCCAGGGTTGGCAAGGACAATCAGGCACAGTCATGGAGTTCATGCACAACTTCTCTGTCAGGAAACCCAAGTCTGGGGTGTCTGCTACAGTTATGCCAGGTCTGTGAATGCAGCAGATGGGACCCTGCTCTGTGAGAGAAAGAGTTGCAAGTCCTCAGGAAGACCACCACTTGAAGAGCCTGTTGGTTCCCCCCCATTCCCTATCCAGGAACACCTTTCAGTACACAACAGTATTTTGTGCACTCTTCACTCTTTCATAGAAATTCCTGACAGATTTTTCAGCTTTTTCACTCCAAGGATACTGCTGTTTCAGAACACTGTTCTTGCTGACAATAAAAGCTCTTCTCTGAGTTGTAACAGCTCATTGAGAGCCTTTTAAAATGTACACGTAAAAACATCTTTTTACACATACATGGGGAAAAACAGAATCATAGAACTATATACATTATTTTGCACCTGTTATCATTAGATTTCATACGCCATTTTAGCATCAAGTTGCTTAGTAGTGACTGGTCTTTGGTCACTTAGTAGTGGATGATCTTCATGTTCTGCTCCCATACCTTGAGTTAACAAGGTTAGTAGACGTTGTTTGACATGATCTGTGCGCTATGCTCTGTCCTGCATCAACTTCATGGGAAAGTAAGCAAAGATATGATTTTAACAAGATGACACAAATGGTGGCCTTTGTTATTTAGACTGTTGCAGCTAATGGCAGAGGGCTTTGGGTGGTATTTTTTCAAGCAGGGTTAATTGTAAGTGCACCTCTTGTAGGCGAGAACTGTAGGAGCCTGTGTTGGCTGAGCACTAAGACACAGGGGCAGAAGTAAGGAACAGGAGGAAGCAGAGGACTTGGCAGAGGTGTAGCTGAACTCTTTGATGCATCTGGACAATGGTATGAATGAAGAGGGCTCTGAAAGTAACTTAAATACTCTTGTTTTCAGTGCACATCATGAAAAGCCTTCCTAAGCAGTAATGGGAGTGTAGGCAAGAAAGCAGAAAATGTCACAAGCTTATTCAGGCAAGTGTACCCCACTTTGCTGTGTGTACCCCATAAGCAAATGTGTGTGTGTGTAGCTGTAATACACAGAATTGCTATAAGCACTAAGTTGGCACAGGAGAATCCTCACTGCCAAAGTACAAATCAAATTCTGGAAGACTAAAAATCAATGAGAAAAATGTTATAAAGGAAGTCACGTTCACTTCTTCACATTATCCATCCTGCTTACTTAAAATACAAATAAGTGTAATCTTCCTTTGCAAAGGAACTAGATTTTGTGTTCACAAATGCCCTCAAGAAAAAGCATGCAGTGTGCATGGAAAACATGTCTGTTATTTCTCAATGCTGATTTATGTGCTGTTACTCTAAATTTGTGGGAAATGTCAAATAGGACGTAACCATTAAGGTCAGACCAATAGTAATATGGAAAGCATTAATAAAGAAAATGTTCTGTTTCATGTTGCAACATGCAGCCTCTACAGAATTAAAACAAAGGGCTGAAGCTGGCTCAGGAGGGAGATATATGAACTATATAAAGGTGCTCTTGAGCTCTAAGAGGGGACAAATGTCTGATGGCAGAGTCCCTCAGAGTAGCACACAATCAAAAAAACAATTTGGTGCCCTGAATCAGAAACAGAACAAATTCAATTTCAAATTTCAGAGTGAAAGCAATTAAGCATTCTTGAAAATATGCATTCTGGTTTTTAGGCTATAGATCATTAAGACTGTCCTGTCAGAATAAAAAGATTTTACCTTAACAGAGACTCTAATTAAGAAATGTGGCTCAGCCTTCTTGCTCCTTCAGCAAAGAACAACATCCCTGCAAAACTCTTCTGTTGCCGAAATATTTCTTGATATATTACAATGCATGTAACCACAGGCTTGCAGGCAGCTGGAATTGTGCAATCTTTTCAGGCAGACTTAGAGATCTCTCAGGAATAAATAACCACCCTTCATACATGAAAATAAAGCAACTTTGAGTCTGTTTATTCAAAATACTTGTCATATACCTGCTTTGAGTAGTGTTTTTAAAAAAGCACAGACATTTCTGTGTAAACATTAACTGTAGCTCTGTCTCGATCTGTCAAAGAAAGTATGCTTTTACAAGAGGTTGCTTTAAAAGGAAGAAATAGGAGGAGCACCGACTTATGATAGAAAGATTTGAGTGGTTTGTATTCCTTTGACTCACTGTGGGTTAACAGTATGGAAAGTGCAATATGATGCAGCTGTGCTGCTTGTTTTCCAGATGGATTACTGAGGCTGATTGGAGGGATATCTGTGTTTGAATTCAATTATTTCACTTTCCTGTGTGGATTAGTAGTCTGTTCTGATGAAGTCCTGTTATCTAGTGTCTTAACTAGATAACTAGCCTCAGTCCAGTGACTTTGACCTGCTTTGCTCGATCAGCTCCTTCCAGGACACGTGAGTTTAATTTTTTGCCTTACTATTGGCTTTGTCATTCGTGGAAAACAAAAATCCCAGGTTATTCCTCCTGTATTAATTAACTTGCTCTGCCCAGACGACTTAATTTTCTGGATGTTTACTTGTTTCAGTAGATATTGTGCTGTATACTGTACTGGCTTTCCAAAAGTACTTAATAAACACGTAACACATTGTTTCAGAATACAAAGTTGAATACATCAGGTAAGTAATTTCGTTCTTTGTTTATCTCTTATCTTAGATCTTTTTTTTTAAGCTTATTTAATTAAAATAAGATCTTAACACCAATCAGCCTGTTTTGTATATCATGCATCATGTCACAAATTATTAGAAAAGCCACAGTTCATGTCAGTTTTCTTCAGTTTAGGAAAATAACTGAGTTGATAAATATTTAACAATGAGTAGATTACATTTAAAATTTATCAAGAAGAGCAAACAGGAAAACATTAGCCTGACTGAAATGAAATAATAACTGATTTTCAGTTAACTATAACTCTCTACTGGTCTTCCCACTCTGAAAATCTTTTTTTGTCAAGTTACACCACAAGAATAAACATCATCTATGTGTACATTGTTAGTAAAACATCTCATTGTGCCTTTCTAAATTAACAAGAAGGAATTAGACTGCATTTGTTTCCCATTGACATCTGGCAAAGTGTTGTTCTTGGTTTCAGTAACACATTGGTGATGGATTTTTTTTTTTTTCCTAATGTTCCTGTTGTCTTATTTCTATCACAACTTTCTAAGGAATAGAGAGCAGATGATATTTAAGCTGCCTGCTGCTGCCTGCTAATGATCTCAGCTGGGGTTGTTTGGAGAAATCACATTCCAGGAGAGTCTGGGATCTTCTTTCTTGAAAGCTCTCATTGATTTTAGTATTCATACTACTGCAATAAAAATAGCAGCTGAAGGCATGGCTAAACTGAGAGTGAGAGAAGAGGCAATTCATATTAGTGTTAATTTACCTGTCCTGGTGGAACAGACGTGCTTATTTAGAACAGCAGCTAGAAAGTCACTATTCAATTACAGTAGCCTTTCTGATAAAGGAGGCAAGCATATCCCCTATCCCCTGCTAAGCTGTTACCTTCTTTTTTTAATACTTTTCTTAGATTTGGACTACAGTAGCTTCTCTCTCAAATATCCTGTGTTTTGCTTTGAGGTGGGAATGGAGTGCTGGGGGTGGAGCAAGTCCCTCCTATGTGAAAACCAGCCTCTGACCGCAGTAATGCAATTGGAGCATGTGAAGCATTAATTCATTAAACATTTTTACAAATATTAAATTTAAAAACCAAAAGGACATATGCTCATTTCTGACTGGGTGGGATATGTTTTCTTCAGAGATCAAAGTGGGTTTTTTGTTGTTACTCCTTGGGTTTTTTATTATTATTGCTAAGTGTGATTTATTTTACACTGTTCCTTCATATTGCATAATCTTGTATAATCTGCCATGAATATTCCCTTAAAGACCTGTTGATGCTCATGCTCAGCATCAGTGTTTTGAAGCTTGATCTACACATTTTTGGTCATGTTGAAAGCTGCTGGCTCATCTGATTTCATGTTCCAGTAGCTGTTAATAAAAAGGTATATGGTTGGGGATTTTTGGTTTTTTGGTCAACCTGCTACACGCAAGAGAAAATTATCTAGAGTGTACTTGGATAAAATAAAAAATCACTCATGACTTAAAATGGCTTTCTACACATACGTTGATTTCTTATACAAGAGTGATTAAAAAATGCTAGATTTTTTTTTTTTAAATTATCCTTAATGTCATTAATTTTCTAATTTAAACTAGAAATATTGGAAGTTTATCAGTTTTATTGCCTGGTTTGACTTTGCTATGTTCATTGATGGCATAGCAGACGTTCATTATATGGAAATTATGTGGCAGTAGACAACAAACACCTAAAGAAAAGGCCATGAAATTATCTGAAATAATATTAAGGAATAAATTTGATGTCCAGAATGTTCCAGCATCTTTGATAGGAGATTACTTTCTAAATGCCCTCAGTTTCCAAGAGGATCTGCTGCAGAAACAGTATTTGGTCTCTAAGGGAGATCCCCAGATTTATTTACTAGTATTTCTTGAATTAAAAGCTGATAATTTCAAAATGTCCTAACAAATAGAAGCAGCTCAGTCCCTCTGGAAGTCTAGGGAGCAGTTCATAAGATGTCACACTTACATAACCCCTGACCAGACCTTGCTTAATCATTTGGCAGAGGTTAAATATCTTCTCAAGAAGGCAGCAATCACTCATGAGGCTGTAGATCCCTGAAGGATGGGAAGTGTCTGAAAAAATCCTGCCCTCCTAAATCAGTCTTGCACTAATGTATGGAACAACTGTCTTTGATTTCAGCTCTGGTTTTCAACTGCTATCAAGATGTCCCTTCTTCCTTCACTCTTTTGTATGATTTCTGGCAGTGGCTTGACTAAAAAATGGTTTTGAGAATTACCTGCATATAGTGTTATGGTTTTCTTTAACTTCTCAGGTGTCAGTCTACAGGTTCCTTTCTGTTGCTCTTTGTGCATATAGTTGGGAGGTAAACGCAAGACTGTAAAGGATTTAGGACTGTTACGCCTGAGAACAAGGTTCTGAAGTTCTATAGTAGAGATCACTTGCTGACATAAGGCACAGGCAAGTATTTGCAGCTGTTTCATTTAGCCTGCTCCAGCCTCCGAGGCACATTGGTATGTTGATGCCTGTCTGAATCTCTGATTTCCAGAGAGTAGTGTGTCTTTCTGCTTGTCACAGTCCGTGGTGACCAAAAGAGTGGGGACCTTCCTCCATGTCAGGAAACTTTATGTCTTGCTCTTCGGACTTCATACACAAGAGCTACTAGAATACCTGTAGTTATATTTTTTTTATGCCATATAGTTTTAATACTGCAGTAGTGTTAATCCTTTAAATATTCAACCATGCTAAAGCAGAATGCAAAGAACCTCTCTTTCTTAATTACTGCATAAATTAAAATTTTCCATTCTCAGGAAGCCACTCTGAATTCCTTTGTGCTAGAGGACTTGCTGTAAGGATTTGTTACTCATTAGAATACAGGATTTTCCAACTGAAAATGGTCACCCCCCCTGTAAGAAGTCAGCTTGTTACAGCTTTGATGATTGTCCCCAGCGTGTAAACCCTCCCAGATCTTAGGTCATACTGGCTCTCACTTGGATTATGTGCACCCTCAAAATGTGACCTACAGAGATGCTCAAGTGACAGAGAGCAGACTCATGCTTGAACAGCTAGGCTTCTTAACTTAAGCATTTTGGTGTATCAGTTTGAGGCAGAGACAGCATTGATGGTCCCAGAAAGGGGAGATGGTAGCATGAGGATGAAGTGACAGTGATGACACTAGGGCAGGACTATGGGCCAGATTCAGTAGGAACAAAATAGCAAAAGCTATAAATGACAGAAAGGGTTAGACCATGGCAACAGACATTGGGCATATCCTCAAATTGTTTTCACCACTGCCTGGATTTTAACAATAGTGAATTTTTTACACATTTGACAAAAAATGCTTCTCCTTTTGCTATTACACAGGCAAATCTGTATGGGAGACTATTTCCTATATTCTGCTAATTTTCTTAATAGTATGAAGACTCTACTGAGAACTAGCATGAGTCCCATCTCAGTCAAACTTTATTTAAGAAAGACATAGTCCTGAATAAAGAAATTAGTAACAGCTTCAATATTGTGACCCCACTGAATGAAACCAGTGCACTGTCAAGGCTTGTGGAATATTGCTATTAGCTTGAGGGGGCAGGGGATGGACAGGCAGAAGCTGTTTCAAAGATTTTGTTCTAAAATTTCTTTCTCACAGATTTTCAGCTGATATAAATTGGGGTAACTTAACTACAGTGAGTTACATTTCTTGGTTATAGAATCTGAATCTCTTATCCTTTGATTCTCAGGCCGTACATATTTGTGGACTTAATTCAGAGTCCGGTTAAAAGTTTTGCTAATGTGACATCTCTCAAGGTACAGAAGTTTGAACTGTTTTTTCTTCTAATTGCTTTTGTTGGGTTTTTTTGTTTGTTTGTTTTTCAAAATGGTTTCATCCACAGTCACTTATTTATGAGAGAAATATTTCCCTACACAGCTCTGGTTACAAATTTTTAGAGATCTGAAAAAAACCTTTTGTTAGTACAAGAGAGAAGAAAAAATATGCAAAACATTGTGTTACTTGAGAAAATCATTTAATCTTTACCTTTTGCGCACTCATGAAAGTTACAGATTGTAAAAGTTCTACTAGACCCAAGTAGCATTTTCAGTTCAAATGCTCAAATTACCTTTAGTTACCAGGTCATCCATACTAGGCATCAAAGTTCAGGTTTGATATCATGTATGCAAGTTACCTTTACTAGTGCAGGAAAATACCTGTACCTTTACCTTTACTTTGCAGAAAAAAACCCTGTATCTCATTTATCAGTGAGGCTTCATTTCAGAAAAACTGATAGCCATTGGTTTTGATCACTACTTACATAGCTCCACATTCACATCTCCTCGGGAACAGCTGCATTTTAAATTCTCACTCTCTTTGAGCTGTATTCATGTAAACATTTGTGCATTTTGGCTTAGAGCCAGAGCTCTGAATGACCCACATTTAAAAATAAAATTAAAAATAAATTACAAAAAATAAATTCCCAGATGAGGCACAAAAAGCACAATGTGAATTTAAACCAGCTCTTCTACCAAAATAGTATTAATGCAGAGTTCTGGCCAAATTCTAGCATGCTGCTCTCCTGATGGGCTCTCTGAAGAGCTGTGATCATGGGAGGGGGTTTCTGCCACCATTTCACATAACCATGGAAAGCAGAAAAATTTTATTAATAGTCAGAAACTGGGAATGCTTATCAGGAATTTTAAGGAAGACACATTACAGATGTCTTGGATGTCTGAAATTCCTCCCCCTCCTCAGACCAAGGTGATTTTTTTTATTCTTAGAGGGACAAAGTGAGAAGTAGGAGGAGTTACCCATATGTGAAGAGGAGGTCAGCAAAAGATGGGAGACTCAGCAGTTGCTCTTGAATATCTATGGCAGGAATTAATACTTAAATCTACTCCAGTGTTCCCACGATGCTCCTGAGGTCAGAGGAAGTGCCATTAGGATGAGAAAAGCATTTAATATTTAAAGAGAGCTTGACATCTTTTAATCTTTAATCCTCATCAGGCCTCATTAGTTATTTCATCAACTAGGAGACTGAGTTGCACCAAAAAAAGCTGAAAAAGAACACATCTAATTATAAATATTCAAGACTGGTAGAACAAGTAGACTTGACAGAGAAAAGAAAACCTTTTGGGAAGTTTGAGGAGGGCAGGTTGTTTGCTTTAAACTGGCCATTGACCCACAACATAAATTTGTGATCCAATGTTTTTGGCCAGTGTTGTGTGGAGGAGCTTTGTTCTACTCAGAGAACTTGGATTCAGCTCATAGGATTTTGAGGAAGTTTTCTTTGAAAGTGTTTTAGAGTGTGTATGGAGGGGGAAGGGGAGGAGAAATAAATGTCAAATGCACAAAAAAAAAAATAAATCTGTTTTTCTAAGAAAGCATCGTTATGACCCAAGAATTGAGAATTGAGACAGTCACAGCGGTCCCGGCTATTACATTTCCCTTCACCATCCCTGAGGACCTCAGCCCCAGAGGGGTGTGATGTGTGCACAAGGCTAAATTTATCACCACAGCTATGCAGTTTTTCTCAGCTCCCAGTGTACTTGGATCCTGTGAGCACTGGATTGGCAAGCTTTTACAGTCATGTGTTGTTGGATTCCCTTATACAAAACTGTTCCAGGGACAGGGTGTTCAAAACTCAATTCCTATGTATGCTGGTGGCTTCTACCCAGAAGTTTAGTGAGGTTAATAAGTAAACAAGCTGCATTATCCACTGCAGCAGCAATCTCATCTTTAGGAACAGCTAAAGCTCTCTTCTTTATCTTCATATTAACATGAACCTCCTGAGGCTGGAGTTTTTCAGTATCTTTTTTTCTCTTTTCTCTTGTGTTCCTCAGCAGATAATTTTCAGGTGGATGTGATTTGATAAAACAGATAAGAATGAAATAATGTTCTTCTTGGAGAGAAAAATTTAGGGACAGGTATACCCGTGTGGGACACTTCAGCTGTACTAGAACATATTTACAGGGGTACAGTGTCTCTTTCTTTGCTAAGATAACTGTAATAACATAACATAGAATTACAATTCATGATAAATAATAAAAGTGAACTCAGAGTTCATGAAAGATTTAAAATCTATAACTACATACAGTGGTCTCACATTTATCCATTAAAAAGGTATGGAACAGTTAAAATCCACTAGTATGTGGTTCCTGGACTACAAGATGAAAGCAAGCAAAAAAAAATTGCTCTTTGTACAATTTATATCTTGTATGCTAATTATCTTATCCATGTCTCTGATGCCATGTATGATACAGAAGATGTTCTCTTCTCTTGTTTTCAGGTAATGATAGTTGAGGATGCCAGCTCTCTGGCAAAAGTGCTGCGATAAAAAGTCCAGAATTAAGGATGGAAAAGCTGAAATGGACAGTATTGGCGAGACGAGTGGAAAAATGCAGATGAAGAAAGAAATCACATTACTAAATGGAGTTTCTTTAATTGTAGGGAACATGATTGGCTCTGGGATATTTGTATCACCCAGAGGTGTTTTAATGTACAGTGCTTCCTATGGACTCTCTCTAGTCATCTGGGCGCTTGGAGGGATGTTTTCGCTGTTCGGAGCTTTGTGTTACGCTGAATTGGGAACATCCATTGTTAAATCTGGAGGCAGCTATGCCTATATTCTGGAAGCATTTGGTGCCTTTGTGGCCTTCATCAGACTCTGGTCTTCCTTGCTAATTATCGAACCAACAACCCAGGCAGTGATAGCAATCACATTTGCTAACTATATTGTTCAACCAATTTTTCCTCATTGTGAGCCACCATATGATGCAGTCAGGTTGATTGCAGCTGCTTGTATATGTAAGTAAAGTTATGATTCCTAGAAGTTAAGAACTATAATTGTAGGTGCCCAGAGCGATAATTTCTATTCTTTCACCTTCTGTAAAAATAATATGTTCTTAGGAACATGTAGGAAACAACCTCTTTCAGATGGATTTCATTTGGGGATAGGATTATTAGAGGGGAAAGAAGAATTACAACTATTTGGCTGGGGGAAACTATGACTGCTGATAAAGATACATATATATCTCTATGGATCATTGGTCTAATTGGCAGCCCACATTTGGTCATTGCTCTCTCCTCTATGTCTTGCAAGTCACAGAACAAAAAAAAAAAAATTAAGATTCATATGGAATTAAAAATACTGTGACTAATATGAGTATTGTCTTTAGAGAAATTGTGTAATCAGACACTCCAGAGTTCACTTCATCACAACTGTATGTCTTAAGTGAACACAGATAAGTATTACAAATCTATCTTCCAGTACATGAATGTTCTTAAATTCTTTTTCTTATAAACACAGCTTTGTCAAGCTAGGATATGTGTTCCTCTGAGGCTGTGCTATAGCACGATCTTTTAAAAATGGCTTAGATTGTACAACTCAACAAAAGCTTCCAAAAGTACAAGTAATTTTAATTTAAGATAATATAATGGATACTGCTAATTCTGAAAAGGTGTGCACCACTGTGGTGCAGAGGAAATTCACTTCTGAGAAGGCTCCATGGTAAAACATGAGACCATCATGTCCACTCAACAGTCTAAAAGGCAACTAATCCTATTCCAAAAGACTTTATCAGCTAAAATTCTCCACTTGCACAGGAAAGCAGTTATTTATTAGATCAGAATTTCTTTCCTCTGTATTCTAGGTGCACTTCATGAAGCCCTAATGCTTAAGAGTAGTCTTCAAATGCTGGTGTTTCTCTAAGGCTTCACTTTCTTAGTTATTCTTGCTGTAGTCTTCATGTAAATCAACTGTGTGCTCTAGCACCTCTAATTTCTGAACTGATGCCCCAGGTGTGGTGGGCAGTTTCTGCTTTTTCATACAGCAAATTAGTTGTTTCACCACTGACTAGGCTTCTAACAAGCATTTTGAGTAGCAACCTAGATTGCTAGAAAAATTGCACTTTATATTATTAATTGTGATATGCAATTTAGTCAGCAAATTTATTACTACCTTGAACAATTTTGATAAGGGATGGGTTTAATTGGCATTTCACCAACTTAGTGGACAGAACTTACTTAAATCTATATCTTTAGTAGAATTTACTGGGAATTCCATGGCAAGATGCCATTGTCTTGAATTTAATTAGTCTGCAGCACAGGATGTCATGTGTCATATATACATGCAGTAAACATGTCCTTTGCAGTGTTTCAAATGGCACTTTATAGCATCACAGATGATTCCTAAATGTTCAGCATTAAACCCTTAAGTCAAAACTTATTCTATCATTTTTAAGAAATAGCCATAAAGTTCTAACAGTTACTAATATATACTACTGTACTTTTAAGAAGAGGTATAGAGTTAAGATTTTATGCTCTATAATTAAAAGAAAATGTCTGTAGTAGAACTTATTTCAATGTATATACTACATTTAGAATCATAGAATAGTTTCAGTTGGAAGGGACTTTGAAAGGTCATCTAGTCCAAACCTTGCGCAACGAGCAGGGACATCTTCAACAAGATCAGGTTGCTCAGAGCCCTGTCCAGCCTGACCTTGAATGTTTGCAAGAATGGGGCATTGACCACCTCTCTGAGTGACCTGTTCCAGTGTTTCACCACCCCCATGGCTATTCTTCAGAGACTGTTCTTCACACTCTATCCATTTCTTGATGTAGAGGGCAAACCCTCCACCCCTCCTTCCTTTACTAGAGCAAGATTTACAAAAGTCATTATTTACAGACATATTTATAATTATATTCAAACCTGACACTAGGTATGAACAATCATATAACCTATTGGGTTTTTTAATACCAGAATAAAACCAAAATTCTGTCCCCAATGCACAATACTGGTATATTAATAGGAAATAGTGGGGACAAATCAGGTCCTGCTTCTGTAGATAGGTCTATTATTACATTGACAGGACACTGTCAAATGTGTAGAGTCACTTGTGATAATGAAAGCAGGAAATTCTTTGAGCGTCTGTGGTTGGATACTATTTTCCTTAATATATAGAAAGTTTTATAAATGGTTTTCATTTTACACATTATAAACACCTTTTTCTTCCTTTTGAAACTGAAATGTAGGTTATAGGCAGGTCAAATAAACAGAAGCAGAGACCAACACTGAAATAGCCCATTCTGATCCATGCTTGAAAGCACTCTGGAGCACCATGCCATATTTGTCCTGCTCTCTTCTCCAGCAACTTGGCTTCATACCTGGTACCAATGCATAGCCTTACCTTTCCTCATCTGTCTCTGTTTTGTATCGTGGAGTTGCAAGAGAGATATGTTTGCCATAAGGTCATGTGTGTGTGCTAGAGTGAGAGGAGGTGGGCATGCAACTCAGCCCACAGTTGGCCCTGCTGCTGGCTGAGCAGCACTGCTCATCACAGTGCTTTATCCACTCATCAGAGTTTAAATTCCATGACAAAACTGAATGCAAAGAATATGCCACAAGGAGGAAAGGAGAACAAGTTGATCACATCCACTCTCTGCAACCAACTACTTTGTAATCTCTGTGAGATTCTGTCAAAACTGAGACTTGAGAGAACTCTGTAAGTGCTTCTGTAATCTTCAGACTCAGGGTCAGAGCATGAATGACACAGTTCTAAACCACAGGCATAAAGTAACACCATGCTGGCCTGGCTTAATTCAGTATCTTGTCCACAGCAATCAGACTTTTTGGTGCAGCAGCTGTCCTTACTCTGTATGTAGGCTAGAGCTCTAATCAGCATAGCTTCAAGGGAAACTTCAGTTCAAATGAGGATATAAAGAAATCTCACCTTCTGCATGTGAGCAACTGTGTTGACTTTAATAAAATCTAAAGATTATTTAAAAGGAGTTAGTTCTAAAATTGAAAAGCTGATGTGTTTTGTCTTACTGTCATGAAAACAGTACCTTTCAGAAAACCATTGTGTAAAATTTAAACCAGGTATTTAACTCATTTTAATAAATCTAACTGGTCCTGAAAATTTCCAGGTGAAATTTGATTCAATATTATTCCTCAAAAAAGGGGTGATATGTGGAAGGATAGATCTGGAATATAAGTGATGTAAAACATACAGTGCTCCTCTCATGCATATTCTTTTTCTCTGCAGGTTCATTAACATTTATTAACTGTGTTAATGTTAAGTGGGGAACCCGTGTACAAGATATTTTCACATATGCAAAAGTTATGGCTCTTATCTTGGTGATATCTGTTGGTCTTTACAAAATTGGTAAAGGTAAGAATAATTGTCATTTACTTAAAATCTTAAAAATAAACCATTTATGAGTTTCAAAATCTGTGCAGGAAGATCAAACTCCTTAAGGCTTACATATGAAGTGTTTATTCTGGAAAAAAAACATCTGCCATAGGAAGATCAGAGAAATTTTGTTGCTTGTTAAGCAATGGCGGTTTAATTATTCTTCTGTCTTTAGTGTGGCAAACCAACACACACCAAGCTCTGCATTGCTCAGGCTGAATAGCAAATAGCAGATGAATTATCATCAGTTTAGTGCTAACTACTCTAAAGTCAGCCTCAGTGCCTCTGACTCATGCTTCTTACGGGCTAACATTGCTACTTGTCCTATGACAGGACAGCACAGCAGATATTGCTGGACGTGTTCTTCTCCTCGCTCCTGACGACCCGTTCTGCCTGCCCTGCCCGGGGCAGAGCTGCCGCAGCGCCCTGCAAGGGGAGAGGAGCAGGGAAGGAGGAATTCATCCTTTCCTCCACTGGTGGGAAAGAGTTCTTGTTCCTAGAAACAAGGCAGGAGACTGTGATACTGCAGTCCTATGAATCACTGGGGTGTTGTAGGACATCACAGGACAGATGAGCCACCCTGTATCAGCAGTAGCTGGACTGAACTGAATACTTTGATAAGCTGGAGACTAGTTTATTCCAGTGCTACTTCTGATCTTTGCATATGGTACTAGATTTGTTTTTATTGATTTTGATATTTGATATTCATTTTGATACTTGATTTTATTAATTTGGGTCTTTGGTACAGTGAAGTCTCTTCCAATTCTAGCTCTGTTGCTTAGTTACTAAGGTTTTTTTATTTTCCTTTCCCATTAAATTCCTAAATAGCCATTATATCTTTATTCAGTTAAAATAAAGATGGTCTTCTTTTTTCAGTTTAGAAATTGTCTTCTGCTGCTGAAACTAGCTTATGAAACCTAACAAGTATGCTTGCTTTTCTATGTTTCCTGGCCTTCTCCTTTCCTTGTCTGTAGTTCTAATGCATTAGCTAGTAAGCTGTAAAGCTACACCAGACTATAGGAGAGCTTTTTGATTTAGCCACTATCCATGCATGTCAGTTGTCATTGGTTTGTTCAAGTCTAAAGAAATCTGAACAACAAACCCAGTCCTATGGGTGGGAATGTGAAGATGTAGAGCAAAAGCGTTGCTTAAGGGCCAAAGTTACATGAAGGAGTAGTTCCCCTTATAAAGCTGCTGAAGTTTTACAAGGGTATGAGTCTGTGATGTCACCTCTTGTCGCAGATGAGTGTTTTCACTTAAATCACATAGTTAAGACTCTGTTTGACACAAAATGAGTGGAAAGCACATCACTCAGATGAAAGCAGCAATACAATTTATTAACAATGTTTAGTCATTTGATAAGATATAGCAAAGAATCAAGGTTTGATTTGATGGCAAGGTCACTCCATTACTTGCTATAAGGCAAATTGATTAAAGAAAGTAATAGGATTACATTTGTAATTATATATGTGGTTTCATATGTATGTATGTATAGTGACTTCAATGTGTATATAAATCAATGTCTGGGCAGAGTAAAATGATTTGGAATTGGGCTGAAGTGACTGCCATGGGGATTGGAGATAGGTGAGGGGGTAAGGGTGGCCCTCCTATTCAGTCACAAGGTTCAGAATAGACTCCCTTTCTCTCCTAACTCCTTCAGAGAATAAAGTTAGACCTACCTTCAGTCCCAGGCCTGGTCAATGGTTTATGTGTAAGGATTTTTCAGGATATCAGTATCTTAGTGTAGTGCTTAGTGCAACGCTGTGTCTTTCTGATAAGTGATAATTTGAGTATATCAACACTAATGTGGTAACTTATAAACTAACAATACTTAACTTACAAACTCACAATACTTAATTAAAATCAATAATCGGTTATAGTGAGTATAATGATTCACATAAAATTTAACAAACGTTGCTAAGCAAATCACACATACACACACAGAGACGCTCAGCTGTGTATAGTCGTAGAGGTTAATCTAAAACATCAAGATGTTGCCTTTCTGCAGATTATCATGAATGTGGGGGACCCTCAAGATCTTTTGCCAAGGTCCTGATGATTTTGGTTGCTCACATCTCCCTTTGTTGGCTTATTACAGGTGAACAGTTGCTCCCTTTGGGTGTCTTAGCAGACAGCCAGTGGTTCCCTTCATCAGCTTTACCACAGACCATCAAAGTTTGATTTGAGAGGTGTCCCAGCTCAGGGAGAGATGCCAAGACCCAGCCCACTGAGATTCTGGAGAGCTCCAATGGGCTTCACTTTAGGGTCTGTATTTATAGGGTCTTGGATGATTGACTTTGGCCAGTACTAGCCAGTACTTTTCCCCTGTGGCCATTAATCTTGCCAGGCTAACTCCTCCCTTCCACTATTGATCTGAGATCTTTCATTGGCCCCTATCCAGAGTGTTCAGGAGCTATGAATATAGCTGGGGGGCGCCCAGCTAATTCATCTCACTGACTGTGTCCCTGGGGGTGTGAAGCAATTGTCTTGGTTCTAGGTGGCTGCACAAGGTCAAAGTGCTCTGACCACCAAGATTGACCAAGCCTTCCAGCCTTTTGTATCGCAAAACAAAGTAACAATGGTATTGGTTTTGCAATGTGGCCTGAAGTCAGCCTTGTGCCAAAGTGGCCCAGGGTATGGGGGGGCCTGTACCACCACACCCCTATAGCAGTTTTGCCCTGTCTCCACAGTCATAAATTCACCCGTGCTTCCAAACTGACTCCTTCAAAACTCCCAGCCTGCTCACTGTCATGCAGCTGCCATGATGCAATATGGCCCAGGGGCCACTCCCTCTGATCCTGCATCCACATAGGCCATGCTGGGTCCTTTGTGTTGGTCTGTGGGATGAGGGAGAGTAAAGGAAGAGAGGAAACATTATTGTGAGGAACACAAAATTCTGAAGGCTTTTAGTTGTAGTAAAGGTCTCGTCTCTGCTTTATTTAAGCAGAACCAAGCACTTAAATACAGAAAGGACTGGGAGGAGGAATGATGTAGGTTTCTGGAGGAAGCTGTGATAGGATCAATATACTCTTAAACTCAGCAACTGTTTTAATGTAGAGAACAGTTATGACATTTTAGCCCTTCTGTATTCCTTCTGACATGCTCAGATACACCTCTTGTTTTAAAACACTGTGAACGTATCTGATTTTGAATATGAGTTATCTTTAGTAAAAAAAGCTTTTCTTGGTCTTTTTGGATTTTTCTTTTTTTTCTGCCAACCATTTTCTTCCCCGAAGTGTGTGTACATGTTGTAGTTTCACCTGCCTCTGTTGAAACAGTCTCCTTGTAGTCACTGCTCAGTTCAAAGACTGAATTGCTTTTGTGGTACCTATAAACTCCATAGTTTAACCACAGGGTAAAGTTGTTTCATTTTACAAGAAAGACCTCACTTTCTTCCATGACAGAGGTTTCAACATGTTTCTGTCTTCCTTAATACCTAACCCACTTCCATTTATATTAGATGGTTGACTTTCCTTCTGCAAATTCAGTACGGCCTTTCTTCCCCTTTCCAGAATGCAATTTCATTAACATTTTGTTTACTTTGCAGCATTGTGTAGAGTGTCATCTCAACTAGTTGAGCTAAACTAGATGAGAATTTTGAAAGGAAATATTTTTCAAGTCTCCTCTCTTAATTTTGGAGAACACCTTTGTGGGGAACAGCATCCCACCAAGAACCATGCCTCCAGGCATACCCCCTCCAGTGGCCACTAATTCATCTGGTGAAAACAATAGCACAGATATGAGGAAGAAATACGAGATGGATCCAGAAACTGAAATTGTGTTTCCCAAGTGGCTCCGCCTGGCTGACAGAGCATAGCATGACCTTAGTATGGCTGCCACCATCAATAGGCTAGGCAGTGATGCCAGGAGATGAGGACATTGTTAATTCTGGTAGAATTACACAAGTCACATCCAAGTAACAAACACAAGAAAATGTCTTCTGCTGTCTCCCTATATCAGTGTAGCTGCCTGAAACTTTCCTATTTATCAAGTGAAAATATAAAGCTGTTCACTCTTAAAAATAATAATGAAATTTGGATGCAGTGGGTTTTTATTTTCTTCTGGTTAACTGAGACTTTGTAGTGTCCTTCTATGTCATTATCCTTGGAACATAACAGGCAGTTGGTACCTTCTATATGTACAGGAGAAACAGAAAACCTGAGATCTCCATTCAAGGGCTCAGCAACAAACCCAGGGATGATTGCACTGGCTCTTTACTCTGCCCTCTTCTCCTACTCGGGATGGGACACGCTCAACTATGTCACTGAGGAAATGCAGAATCCCGAGAGGTAAATGCATAATTTTCCTTTGAATTGCTGAAATGTTCTGATAAGACAAGTGAAGGTAGGACAAGCTGCTCTGTATTTGTTTCTGATTTTAAGTAAGTCAAACTATTTTCTCTTCAAATACTTTTCTCTTTTCAAAAGAAGAAGTATGAGAACTCTATTTATTGTCCTCACTCAACAATTGTATCATACTAATAAATCACTTGTTTGCATATATGTATTCTATACCTTACACTTCAGATAAGAACTTTTAAAGGAGGAGAACAAATCCTAGCTGAAAGCAGAGAAAAGTGTGCTTATATCTAGCCCTCTAGAATTTCCTACTTCTTTTCAGTCAGACAGAACAACTATTTTATTTTTCCTCAACTGGTGTTGCCACCAGAAGAGTAAGACTTGTGTCAGGTTTATGAGTGTTTTATCATGTGGTCTTCAGCATTACTGTTTATTGGCAAAATCTTTGATTTTGCTAAAGATGAAAGTTTAAGTCCACAGTAGCACTGTAAGTATCATCTTCTGCTCTCTGTAGGGATGTCAACCCTGTAGGAGTTGTGTGCATCACCTACTCAGACTATGACTGACCATGAGTCAGGAAAAAAATGCTATGATCAAGGAAACACCTAATTGTGCAGTTAAATCCCATTGCTTAAGTGCTCCCTTAAATTGCTTTATATAGAAGACGATATATAAAATTTACAGATATAAATGTACATTTTTTTCCCTAAAACTTGTGACATACCCACAAGCAGCCAACTAAGCTGTGTATGTTCCACATATGGCTGCACATTAATTTGTAACCCCACAATTACAAAATGTTGGATTACAAAAAGTGATGGAGGTATCCATTCACAAATGTTTCAATTTGGGAATAATCTTCTAATTAAATATTCCTTATTTTAAAAACATGAAATAATTTTGTCATTTTCCTTTTACAGGAATCTACCTCTTTCTATTGCAATTTCAATGCCTATTGTGACTATTATTTACTTGTTGACTAATATAGCATACTACGTAGTGTTGGACATGTCAGATCTCCTCACAAGTGATGCAGTGGCCGTGGTAAGTTGCATAAAATAATTTTTAAAAAAGTTACTGTATGGATGACACTGCAGGAAAATTTCAGGTAGCATACCTCTTGGCAAAACAATTGAAACATTTTGATGCTGAAGGTTGTTGCTTTGTTTTAAACTTTGTTTTCATGTAAGAGTACCAGTACATGTTAGAGTAAGTCCATATAAAGAATATAGCCAATAAATCTGCTCTTGTAAAATCCTCTTATATACTCAGTAAATCCTGCTTCTAACAGTAATTCATTGTAAAAGATGCTTTTGCCAGGATCAGACAAAGAGTTGTGGCAAGTTTGGGTAGTTTAAGAACCAGGTTTTTTTCCTATCATGCTAATACACAGTGTGTGATGTTTAAAGCTGCAGGATCACAGCAATATTTTCAGCGCAAAAATGTGCGGTGAAGTGCTTTCTAAAACATTATCAATATCCAATACTACTTCTTTTATCTCTTTAGCTTGATCTAGATTTAGAATTCTTTTTTTTAATCTTATTTTTTAAATTTTTGATATTGATCAGTTTTTCTAAATTCTAATTTCCCAAGTCATTATCAGGTGTTATAAGAAAGTATGGGCTGTGACACTATATTTGGGCTGGTTTGTTTTCATGATAGCTTCTCAGGATTGTCTGTATGCTTAACATAATGGCCACATATTCTTTTCTTTTTTGTTACAGACATTTGGCAGTGAAACCCTTAGTTATGCTAAGTGGATAATTCCTGCAGCAGTGGCCATGTCTTGCTATAGTGGTTTAAACTCATCAATAATTGCAGCATCTAGGTATGAAATCTAAGATCTTTTTTAATAATAATTGAAAAATAATTATTTATTATTAATCTACATTCTTTACTACTGCATTGTAAAAGTGAAACAGTTAATTTTTGCCATGTCAAGTTGTTCCTTTATAATGGAAGGATTGTTATGATCTGACATGCCTTCTCATGATCAGCACCAATTGATAAACTAAAGCCACTTGAGAAGAGAGCAGTATTTACAACAGTGTAATAAAAGAATTAATGCTGCTTTCGTCAGAAAGCAAGAAGCTGTTCTTTAGCTCACTGTCTGGTTGAGTTTTGTCTCTTTTTTTAGGCTTTTTTATGTTGGGGCCAGGGAAGGACACCTCCCTGACAGTCTGAGCTTGATTCATATAAAGTGCTTCACACCAGTCCCTGCTCTTCTCTTCAATGTAAGTGACAGTCATGGGCCTGGCTGGGCAGCCAAGGATTCAGACCCAAGGAGTGTAACACCTCGCCTCTGCCCCATGTTTTTCCCAGGCTTCTCCTGCGCTGGAGATATCTTCCTCAAATGCCCACAATTTCTAAAACTCATTGAGGGGGGTGGTGTTATTTTGTCTGGTGGGGGGTTTTTCAGTGGAAAGAGAATGACTTGATTCACATTCATATACTCTCTGAACAAGATTAGTGAGGAGTAAGTACAATAGCATTACCTAGAAAACAGAATGGCTAAATATATGTAAATATATGTAAATGCACAAGTTGTTTAAGTCTTTATGTTAGTTTTCAGAGTGTCACTGGAGAAGAATATGGCAGGAACATCTCTCAGACCCTGCCGTAGGCTGATTTTCTAGGACTCCAGTTATAACAGGAGTGACAAAGCGCTGAAAATTAAATTCCTACTGTTGGATGCCTAAAGCCATATTGACTTCTTCCTGCTGTCACCATACAAATTAATCTTGTAACATAAAACTGAAGAACCATAAGATACAGGATTAGTGAAAATATTTTAAATAAATAATCCATAAATCTAACAGAATAAAATAAGTGGGAGGATATGCACAAAGAGAGAATGTGATATCATTCAAAAGCATTTCACCACTGTTTATTTGAACATGTATTTTATTTGGTGTCTTCCATTGTCCCGTGCTACATATGGGTTATCAGTAGATTATCATGCCAGTTCTGTTTGACATCAAATAATTTACTAAAAGTTATAATCTCATTGTGAATACTCTTCTCAGAGGGATTCTGTTTGCACCAGTAAGATGAGCTATACTCCTTTAATACACTACCATTGTGTTTTTCACAGTGGAATTTTTCTCTGCCAGTTTGTTGAAGTAGACATTAAATTCCTAGTATTTTAGGTCTTTCTATGCAGGCAGTATAGCATACCTGCATACCACAGAATTTACTCTAATGGTCTCAGTGTATGTGTGGACTGTGAGAGCCTTCAACAGTAAAACTAAATTAAAAGTCTGCTTTCAAACTGAAGCCAGCCATAACAGCAGAGTAAACTACTACCTACAGAAAGCTTCCTAGCAGCCTTCCCCATAGTGCAGCAGAGTCTGGGGCTGCTCATCTGGCCTTCTCAGGAGGGTTTTCCTGATGGTGCTGAAACATAATTTCATAAACCTGACACCTCTTCAGCCAAATGTGGTGGTCTCACTGCTATGCTTAAGGAAGAGATAACAGCATGTTTCACACAGCATATTTGCAAAATTCTCCGAATTTTAAGTACCCTTCTTGCAACCCTGGTCTTCTAAGTCCAAACAAATATGTTGGAAACAGGCTATTTTATTTTATAAGATGTCTTTATTTTCACATTGAAGAGTCTTTGTTTTTATTATCTCTAGGGCTTAATGACTTTGCTTTATCTCCTTGTGGAAGATGTTTTCCTACTCATCAATTACTATTGCTTCAACTACTGGCTTTTTGTGGGTCTATCTATTGCAGGACTAATATACTTGAGGTACACTCAGCCATGTAGACCACGACCTATTAAAGTAAGTAAACAAGAGAGGAAACAAGCCCTAAAAGCCAGCTAATGCACATGTTTATGTGACTCTTAAAACAACCACCATAATATTAAGAGTTATGTTATAGACTATTTAACACCTATAGAAATCCTTTCAAAATACAAGATAAGAAATGAAGGAGCAAAACCCATTTGAGTTTCCATAAGGATATCTGCTGTGGTGCTTTTGCAGTGAGGTTAAAATTATATTCACCATTTCTTTTTCCTTTCATTCAACCTTATAACTATCTTTATGTGAAAATAAATAAGGAATAAATAAATGCCTAGGTTCTTAACTCATCCTGACACAACCCTCTTTTGTACTGTTCACAGCAGACCTCAGCAGATCTAGTGACAGGAGGTTCCAGACAGGTTAACATTCTGATCAAACTTACATGACAAAAAATTCAGCAAAATCCCTCAAAAGTCCATAAATGCTCAAATTCTCCTCATTCAGAAGTTCCAAAGCTTGAATAATCAAATATGTTTTGATTGTTCCCTCCCACTACATAGTGGTCATAGACAGTAAAATGCAAGTTTAATGATTGACTGTAGGAAAATGTCTGGCTATCAGTTAGGAGAGGGAAACTGCACAGAAAGAAAACATGCCTAAAACTTTCTTCTGGTTTTAATCCAGTGATTGTCCAGAAAGCAGGTATGGAAACACAGAGCTTCCCTAGGCACAAAAACCCAAGCACTGGCTCCTGTCTCACTGCGCTCTGTTGGCTCCATGATCTGCATTTCAACTCTACAGTGATGCCGTAAAAATTATGAGAAACCCAAATTAGCATGCAATCTAAACATTTCTTCCTTGTCACTTTCTCTTCCTAGCATCCTGCACGATTTTTACCAACACATTTTTTTCAGTTTAAGAAGTGTAATATCCTGATTATAAAAACCACATGGTTTAAGCAAAGACACACACTTCACTTCCGAACTCTCCCCCAAAATATGCGGAAGATAAAGATCAAATCTTGCCTTATTGACACTTTTGCTACTGACTCTACTGAAGCAAAGATTACAGTCAGATTACAGAAAATGATTGTTTAATTCCTATTAGCATTTGCCAGCTTAGTGTACATATCTCTGTGTACATTTTTTCCATTTTGAAATGTAGCAGTTTGTTCTCATCAAACTTAAATTTTTAACCTTTATAAGGAAAAATCAATATTTATACCAGTAAACTCTTGGGATTTTCAGCTATCATTCTAATGTCAACTCCTAAACACTTGAGAAAGCTCACTACTACAGCCAGTGAAAGGTATTTTAGTGAAAAATACATCCATAAAGAGGTTACTGCAGCTTTCCTTATTTGTTAAATGCCCAGGGAAAATGGTTGTAAATCAGACCATTAGTTCTGTAGCATCAACATGGTAAAGTCTAGCCGAGATACTTCCCAATCAGAATTATAATTAAAAATTTGCAGTTGAAGTTAGAGGAAAAACTGCCCAATACTTTCTAGTTTTAAAGTACTGCTTTCAAAGAT
>VYZX01006005.1:63010-81678 GCA_013401335.1 Brachypteracias leptosomus | reverse complement strand
TCAGACCATTTTGTAACCATTTTCAACACATCTTTTGGCAACACACCTTTACTAGTGTTTAATACGATCGGTTACAAACATATTCATAATTGTGCTTTTAAGAGCAATGGAACTTAATTAAGGTTTGTCCTCCATCTAAAACACAATTGCATTTGTGTTCTGTTGCAGCAGAAGTTAAAGTGCTTTTAACCACCTGCCCATATCCAGGTCAGGTCACGGTGCCAGTGTGCTCATACATGTATTTTTTCACCACAGTGCCTGGCCTGCCTCTCTGCTTGTACAGACAGCAAGAGGGAGCTCACAGGCCCTGGATTCCAGACCCACTGAAACAACACGAGACTGGTGAACTTACCCTTGTTGCTTGCAGCACACCAGATGACTGGAACAGGGTGATATTTCCTTACCATACTTTGTGACTTAGATTCAATGCCAGGGCCCTTTTTTTCTATTTGTCACTGGCATAATTTCCATTCATAAGTTCAATATTCCATTTTTAGTGGAGTAAGTGTGAAACCCACAATAGAATTGTTATTAATGGGGATTGCAGAATAATTGGTGAAATGCCAAACTTTCCCAGCAGCTATGGGAATGCATGCAAAGAAATGCAGATTTACTTTAGATAACAAAACCACACTGTCTGGTTATTTTTTTATAGTCTTGCTGCTGTAACTCACCTGCAACTTCAAGCCTTTTTAGTGCTTCCATGTGTTCACAAGCAGGGAGATGTTCAAATGAACACATAAGTGTTAAAAAAGTAAATGAAAATTATATTTCAAGTGGGCTTTTTGCTTTTCCTGAGTAAAAGAGTTTAGAAAACCTACCTTAATTTTACCCTGAAAATCTGAGAGTATCTGGAGCTAAATATGATTTCCAGCTGAAACTGGAATTTTCATTAACAGCAATTAAAATAACAACATTGACTACATTTAATAAGGTGAGGGTATGTGGCTGTATATATGTAGACCATACGTCTTATTTAAACATATATTATTTAAATAAAACAATGTTCAAATCTAAAATCAACATAAACTATCTTAGTACCCCACCACCATTATTAACACTGTATCTGCCATTTCAGACTTTAAATTCATTTGGAATTGCATTCATTGATATTCTCCATTGCCTGAAAGTCTTAACAGTATTTGATTTCTTCCATCTTGCTATGCTGAACTACGTCTGATATAACTTAAAAGTGACATAAGATCATAAGGAAAAAAAAATGTTTATTGTCACAGCATCATTTTTTCAGCTGGTGTGAAAATACATTAAATGGCAAGGCACAGAGTGAACTGTATACCTAGAAACAAAGCCATTCACTAAAGGATTTGGAATGCTAGTCAACTCATTTTCAACTGCTCCATGCTTAATTCATTCATCAGGTAATGGTACTTAATAATATTAATACTAGCATTTTATAGCTAGCTTTATGGCAAGATTGACTTTCTTAGCTCTGTTGTTTGAAAACACTCAAATAGGGTGGGTAAATGAGAAATACTATTGAGTGCTTCCAAGCTCTACAGAGTCAGATGCTGCTGTGTTTACACATTTCAAGTAGTTCTCTGTACATGCTTCCATTGATTCCTGTGACTGCCTTTGTAGATGAAAGCAACAAAGGCAGCAGAAATAGGCCATAATGTTTTGTCACATTCTACTCTACTTTCAGTAATATAGAGTAATTCAAGGGATTTACAACAGCATTACTGAGAATCGAATTATTTGGGCTATTTGCCATCCTACATTTCAAGCTCAAATACCAACGATTGGTCACTAAGAAGAATCTGAAACAAACATTCTTCACTACTGAGGCAAACGTCTTCAGTGAAGAACATCTGGCTGATTTTAATTTAGCATAATGATATTGGTTTTCTATATTTCTGGATCATATTTATGATCAGTATACAAGAGATAGGGACAAGCTAATTTTTAAATGGAATTATATTAGTCTATAGGTTTATACTTACATCTATTTTATATTATTTATAATACACTGTCATATATTTGTTTATACATTACATCCAATTATAATGCTTTCACCTAAAAAATGGCACTTCTGCCTCAGCTTTCTACCCATGAGAATTCACACCGTGATCTCATTGAGGGATTTTAATTCCTACAGGATAATTGGCAGACACATACATGCACTGGCAATAAAAATGTTTCATTGATCTTTTATAACTGTGGAAGGAGCTATATATAGCTCATGCTATTGTGGGCATATGTTGTGCCTCCAGGAGGATCTGATTAGATGAGATACTTGGAACACTTCCATGAAACAACAAATTGAGATAATGAGTGCACTGAATAACTAAAGCCTTGCAGACATTTATGGACATGCTTAACTTCATGCACACGGCTAATCCCATTTAAATCAGAGCATGCCTTTGCGTAGACAACACAGAGTTAGATGCTAAACTAGATATTTATATTGCACATCAG
This sequence comes from Brachypteracias leptosomus, assembly GCA_013401335.1. Taxonomy (NCBI): domain Eukaryota; kingdom Metazoa; phylum Chordata; class Aves; order Coraciiformes; family Brachypteraciidae; genus Brachypteracias; species Brachypteracias leptosomus. Next base: position 79,242 of record VYZX01006005.1, on the reverse strand, counting down.
CAGAGTATCTGTGCACTCTAGAGTCCTCACAAGTTTTATCTATTTACTGGCCCTCTGAGATGGAAAGTAATGCATTCCTTTTAAACAGAATACGCTACGTAGAAGTGATCTGGCTGAACCAGATAATGAACTCAAATCTCACAAGTCCCATTAAACTACTCTATATTCTAGACTATCCCTGCTAAATTAGAACTCACAAAACATTCCCAAGTCATACACAAAGGGACATTAGTTTGTAGTTCTGCCAAATTTTGCCAGAACATTGCTTATGATATGCTCTTTTTGCTACCTTAAAATGATCCCAGTAAGTCTCTAGTATAAATTCATACCTTGACTCTTTCAGTAAGTACTCTGCCATCTGCTTACAAACAATTTGCAAGAAGCTACTCCTCATCTCCTCTCCCACATGGGGACTATCTGAAATAGGACAAATGAATGGGACAAATAGACATGAGAGCCTTGCCATAGACATTCCCCAAGTGTTCCCACTATATTTTTTTTTCCATAAATGATCAACTACAATTGTAGATGAACGACCATTTGCAACTCAAGTTCTATGTCTATAATGTCTACGTCATTTCAATGTCTCAAGTAAACTTCTATGTCAACATAGGAGTATTTCTGGAAGCAAATTAAAATAACACCTCTCATTGTTAATATAAAACATTATCTTTTTAAAAGACAAGTTTCAGAGAAGACATAAATAATTATGTTTTTATTACGTCAATGGAAGCTTAGCAACCATGATTTAGAAAGAAGCTTCTGGTGAAAGCAATTTTTTTCAGTCTGGTCTGCAAAAAAGTGTGCCCATGATTTATCTGCCCTGATGCCAGAGAACACTGATGAAAATGATCAGAAGAGGTATATAATAAAACAGTACAGGACAAATGGTGCAGGGAAAGCAAAAGGAGAGTCTGGGTGTTTTTTTTATAACACAATGAAAAGGAAGCATTCAATAAAAAGGAAAGGTGGAAAATTGAAAATAACTGCTTTAATTGTTGCAAAGGTCAAGAATTTAATAAAAATCAACATAACACTGTGCAGTTGTGTAAATATCCATGAATGTGGTAACAAAATGGCAGGAAATCATTAAGCTTCACATTTTAAGGTTTAGATTCTAAGTCAATTAAACCTATTGAAGATTCAGTGTGACCTTATGTGGGTCACATTACTCCCCATTTGTCCTGCAGAAGCAGTCTTATAGCTTCCTTTGAAGTATCTAGTCCTAGCTACTACCAAAAAGCAGGAAATTGTTGGGATGTCTTTTATTGCTATGTTGCATAATATAATTTATAGAATTATAACACAGTTTCAGCATTTTAGTAACTTCCCAGGAGAGATACAAAAAGTTTAATTAGATGGATCTGTGTTTTTGCACTGTTCCTAAATAAGATTTTAAAATATTGTTATCTTACTTGAAATATACAGGTTGAAGCTGAAAAGACTATCTGGAGTATATACCAAATACAGCTAAACAGAAGAGGGCAGTTGTAGTAGAAAAACTACTTTCCCTGTAAGGAAATGCCATTGTCATTCACAATGATATGGGAATGGGAATCAACTCTCTGGCTTTATGATGTGTTGCCATTTCTTCAGCAGTATGTAAAAGACCACTCATAAATAAAATTATATCATTAGACCCTTCTCTTTAGATTTCAGAAAAGGAAAACATTTGAGATACAATTCAAAATGTATTTCTCTCTTGTGCTTTGGTGTTCCAGAAGTCTTTCTCAAAGCTCAAAACTCATTTTAAAAATGGTTGAAAATGAGTCATCTCAGCCACTATCAAGTGAACTGGAAGGAAAACAAGTGACAGTTGCCTTGGGTTAACCAGCAGAACTGATGTACATTCAACAATGGCAAAAGAGTCATCTGAAATGTTTATCTCAAAAGCTTTGTAAACCTTTCCAGTGTTCCTGGAAATAGTGACAAGAATTACAGTTTGTCATTAACATTTTCCTGATTTATCCCAGCAAGCAACAGAACAAGAAATCTTTGAATACATAACCTCACCAAAGACCGATTTTAAAATCATGGTATTTAATGTAGTTGATGATTTTCATTAACTGCACTGCCACAAATATCTTAAATCTGCCATGATAAACAAATGATGAAATATCCATCGAACCAGCATCTGCAGAGAATCCCTTACTATGAAAAATGGTGCAGGCTTTAGTTTACAGGGTATATTTATTTTAATCAGTATCTGCCACAGACTTGTAGCTTTGTCAAAAGTGTTATAATTTCTTCAGGCTTTTTCTGCAACAGAAATCTAGTGCAATACAGAAAAATACATGGGCAATTCAACTGCTGAACCAGAGCTCAGCTGCAGTGTCATTGCAAGAAACCATCAAATCATTTTGCAGATGTCACCTTCACCACACCGGGTACATTGAACTCAGCAGGAGACTGCAAATGGCTGTTGATGATGCAGGAAACAGGGCACAGCAGAGCTGGCACACCCCTGCCTTTCCCAAGAGGTGTTAGCTTAAAGGAGGGACATCCTGAAGCACAACAGGTAAACTCAGGCATTGCTGTTATCACCCCATTCAGGATTTTGATTCAAGTAACTCAAGCACTTCCTAACAGAACAGCAAGATATCTTCACCCAGAGACACTCCCGACAAAGCGCTGCTGCAGTCGGCTGACGCAGAGTTGTGGTAAGAGTAGCAGCTAACATCTGGAGAAGCACTTCTGTGAGAGCAGTATCTGCAACTGGAATGTCTTCACTGTGAGCAAGAAGGTATTTAGGGGAACAGGCAATTAATAGTCTCTTTCCTACTGTACTATCTGCAGCTTCCACAGCATGTAATTCAAATTGAATGATAGCACAAGTGACACCACTCGGGCAGCTACGCAGACTTTCATGTGTAAACATAGCTTGCATCACAATTTACATCATCAGAAATGAAATGATATTATACAATAGTGGGAAGTCCAGAGGGATGCACAGGTTAAAAGAATCACCACAACATACCTGTTTGTCTGTTACGTGCATTTGGGATTGTGTCTAAGTGGCCTGCACTTCAACCTAATTCTGGTGCCCACTGTTGCATATTGGTTAAGGATAGCCAAAAGTCTAATACAATTCATAGCCACAGGAGCCTATATGAAATTTCAGTCATTTCAAAACAGCACAAGTTATAGGAGTCCTAAGGCAGTAGACAGGTAGTGTCACAGGAACAACACATGGTTTATATTATGCATTCATCACAGAACTTGAGACGTAACAACCTTCATTCTACCTTTTCACTCTAAGCCACAAATCCCCATGTTGTGCATGTGGCATGAGGAATTCGTCTAATAAACTGTATAGGTTACAAAAGAATACTTTCATTCATCAGGACTTTTTTCTTAAAGAGACTTACATTGCATGAATGAGGGTGTCAAAAGTCTGTGTAATCAACATTTGTTCTTATGTTTGTTTTAATCTCTTACACGTGAGAAGATGGCAGAGTTGAAGATAGCGATAACAGCTGAACAAAGAGAAAAAAATGCAATAGAGGAAGCATTTTCCTTTCAACGACAACATTTTAGTCTAATATTTTGACACTTAATTCATACAAACTAAAGGCCAGTTGCTGTTCTATGCAATCCCTGGAGGACTACACGCCCACACGTTCTATTCCAACACAGAGACACACAAACTAACCTCTTGTATCATCTGATTAGTCTTGGTGGTATTATACAGCAGTCACTCTTTACTCTTATAAAAGGTATTTCTGGGAAATTCATCATCACTAAATGGCATTTCTTAACCTGCTGGGTATTGAAATAATCAGTCATACATTGCTATTGATAAAAAACTGCTTGAGTTTCTTTCATTCTCTGTGATTTTCTTATGGAATAAAGATTTCATCAAAATAATAGGGAGTACTAATTCAAAGGGATGTGCAACTGCTTTAATATTTCTATCACCACTATGTAATTCAAAATCGTACACAAGATTGGGTTCTGTGACTTCTTGCACATTTTCCATTATTTAGCACCCGGAAATTTTTTATTAAATTATGCTAAATAGATTTTTTTAAAACTCTGATTGATTTTTTTTTTTCCTTCCGAACTAGTAGAAGTCTGATTCTATTCTGGTGATTCTCCTACTATAATCAAGATCAGAAGTTGTCCCTCTAAGTTTTCTTTTTTATTTACCTTTCACAGCACTGCAGACGTTTTGCAATAATATAAAATAATTTCCAGTACCATAGTTCCCATAGATTCCCTTATAATCAAATTATAAGTAGTATCATAGCTTCTAGTCTGATACATTTTTCGCTCATCTTCTCTTCCTCTTTTTTTCTCAGATTTTTTAATTTGTATTTTTCCTTCAAGAGAAACAAGCAGTCTGAAGTACAGCTGGGTTGTCTAAAAATAATCAGGAAACTTGAAAGATGCCACCATTGATTGCAAGGGAATATATGGTTTTAGTTCCAAAAAGCTTTTCTAACAGCTCTGTTTAAATGTTTTGTTTAAAAATTAAGAAACATAGGAAACAAACTGAAAAAGAAAGTATTTTCTTCTTTTATTTCTGAGCAGTATTGATAAGTAGTTCTGTGATAAAAGAGAGAGATGGAGAGGCATTTTAATGTATTTATGGTAACTTCCCTTTAAACTTTGAATGAGTGACAGATGAAATTAAGTCTAAATCCCAAACCCAAATTGAATATTAAAAAAAAAGGTATTTGTAATTTGGATCCAAATCCTGAAATATTTTCTCATCACCAATGCAATCTCACAACGTGATGGATTGCCCTGTTCTATACACAGCTAATGAACTATCACTGCTGGAGGTGGCTGGAAATTTGCCAGGGCCCTAATAAATAGGCTTGTCAGGCCCAGGTAAAGGAGACAGAGCTGTGGTTGTGGCACACAGCCTGCGGTCTGCTGAAGAAGGGATCCTGGCAAAAGGCAGGGGGGAAAGAAGAGTCCCCTGTGCTGTCTTTTGGGGGTATCTTCAACTGTTAGTGATTCCCTCTATTTTACTATCACAACTCAATTTTCATGCTCTAATTTTTAATTATATTAATGACATTTTTCAAATTGTTGCTCTGAAAAATCCTGTCTGGATTTTTACTTTAAAATCAATATCATATTCCTTCTACATCTATTTCAACAGTGTAAAAGGCACTTAACATTTGTGAAATGACTAATCTGTTTCAATGGTTCCATGTTTCTTTTATTAGTTGTCCTTTGAGATCTAAATCATGTAATTCCTCAGGGGCAGATAGTACTCTAGTTTACCAGAGAATTTCCACTGACATCAATGAGAGATGGACCTTTGGATTTATGGCAGAGCAAGACTCTTCGCATGAAAATTGTTCATTTGGGACTAGCTTCATCTTAGCTTTTAGTATTCTTGGGCTGTGGAAGCAGCTTCTTATTAATCAGTAATGTCAGCCTATTGAAGCTTCTAAAATTGGACTCCTCTGGTGGTTTGGACTTCCCGAAAGAATTACAGAGGGAATACCAGCTAAAACTCCCCCTTGGTTGCCCACTTAGAGTTCAGTTGGATTTCAGTCTTCATTGTAAGAGTCTTATTCTTAAAAGCTTATCAATTCTTTGTCATTTTAGTATGTTGAGGAAGAAAGAGAAAAAGAAATAGTGATTCTTTCTTCAGCCCACAGATCTTAGGGCTAATTTCCTCCAGGTAACAAACACATAGAAACACCAGCATTCTCTTTATTTTCAGTTTTGTACATAGCTTTCAATGTTTCTGATTCTCTGAACAGAATAAACCTTCCAGTCAATGAATTACTGTGTAAGCATGTGAAAAGCATTTCTTTTGAGTTTGGAATTGAAACTTTTGTTTGTTAGTTGTAGGGAAGATTACAAGTATTCTCATCAGATACAAGGCTGTCCCCTCTTGTCTGGACACACAACATAGTGAAATTAGTTTGCTAGTTAGACAAGTTCAAGAGAAAAAGTAAAATAAATTAAAAAAAAACCTTATAATTTGCAGTTGGAGAGCTGAAATTAGACAAATTATGATTACAGCTTGAGTAGAAAACATGTGGATGAAGATGAAAATAGAAAGCAAGATTAGCACTCAGCTACCACCTGTTGGGCTCCTGATATCAGGACATCTCCCATGACCAGTGCCAGCCCTTCCACCTGCTGTCAGGTCTCCGTTCTAGTGTTAGGAATGATAAGCTCCCTGTTGCTCCCAGGAGGTAACGTTCATAGAACAGACCAATTTCTAACAAAGGTTTCCCTGATTGAATGTTATGCTTAGTGCATTCCTCAAAAGCTACAGAAATTGGAAATTAGAAGGAAATTCTTTACTCAGGGGGTGGTGAGACACTGGAACAGGCTGCCCAGGGAAGCTGTGGGCACTCCATTCCCAGAGGTGTACAAGGCCAGGTTGGATGAGGTCCTGGGCAGCCTGGTCTAGTGGGAGGTGTCCCTGCTGTGGGGGGAGAGTTGGAACTAGATGATCTTGGAAGGTCTCTTCCAACCTAAACCATTCTATGAAATGACTGTTTTCCCTCTTTTGTCTGACTCTTAATGGGAAAAGATGATTTGCCAAATTAGTCCTTACTTTTATACAAACACACAAATGAAGAGGCACGTGGTAAGTGAAAAAGAAAACTCATCACTTTATCAGCCACAATTTGCATCCCTGATTCTACAAGATCACACAGCAAACCTACAGATTAAAGAACAGGAAGAAAATTAGAATGGTAGAGAACAGGGCTAAGAGCTTGTCATTCCCCTTCATACTCTACTCCTCTGTGACAGTCATGCAGAACAGAAAGAAGGAAGAAGGAATTAATCTGTGAGTTTCTCCTGCTTCGCATCTGTCTTCCAGCATCCTTGAGCAACTCTCCCAGGCCCATAGTACAGGGAGTGAAAGGTACTGATTCTTCCTACCAACGTTAATTCAGGAAAAAAATAAAATAAATCAGAATACGTGTATTAAATGAATCTCTTGAACATATGTGAACATAGTTCTCTCTCTTTAAACATATATATGTGGACATGCAGGCACACACATACAGAAACATGGACACACTTAGGCACACAGATTTAAGAGATTTAAGATTTTGATTGATGAAGTTTTCTGACCAGCAGTAAAGCTGTGCCATTGGGTCCCAAATCCCTCATTGTATTTAAGTACCAGACTAACCTCCTTAACATGCCCTTAAAGTTTGAAAAGCTTTCAAAAATTATGATCATATTAAACAACCAATGCATTATCCTTGTTTCTGATGTTTTTCAGGAGAGAAACTGAAAAACAAAATTGAGAATTATGTAATTCTGAATCAGACTTGCCTTTTAATTGAAGAACTTAGTGAAGATTTCAGGGGCATTCTCCAGTAATTTGGTTCTCTGATTAGCTGAACACTAGGCTCTTGGTGACATACCATTACAATAGGTACACGTTCAAAACCACCATTCAACACCAACTAGTGCAACATAACCAAATTATTTGATTACTACAAATTTGTGAAAAATTCCTTGGCAAATACTACAAAGATTGTATTGTGCATAATTCACTGCTTTTGACTATAGAAATTGGAAAGTATGGGTTAGGATATAGATACAAATAAGTTATTTAGCCAGACGGCTTTTTCTAATATGACTTTTTAACTTTAAATAAATCCTTACCTTAGAATTCTTTCAATAATCTTACTATAAGCATTGGAACCTTTCTATTGCTTACCAGTCCTTTTAAAAACCAGATGGATTAATTGAACATTTACTGCCCTCTCAAAAAGCTGATTAGTTATTTCCAGCACTCAACAACAATCTCCCCATACTTCTGAGCTTAACCACACCACACAGAACATCTAACCCAGCAGAATACGTGGACCTTTCACTATTTCATTTATTATGTGATCCAAATGTCACTCTGATCTATTTTAAACTTGTGGCACATTAAATATTTGTGACTATTTTAGATAGTAAATAGGACAAGCTCTTTTCCAAAGAAATAGTATTTACTGTGCGTGTGAGCGGTTGTTTTTATTCCTTGATGTGTTCCACAGTTGAGAGCTGCTGGCTTTTCCAGCCCTGTGGAATATGGCACAGGGCTTTACAGCTCTTCAGAACTGACAGCAACTGTCAAGAGCAGTGATCCCTAGTTACAGTGACAGCTGACAAAGGTCACTCAAGAGTTAAAGATGAATGAAAGGTTCTAAAATATCAATGTGCAAACAGCTTTAAAAGAGTAAACCACGCCTGAAGATGTGACATCTCATTTAGCAAAAATTACCCTTAAAATTGCAATCTGATGGGTAATACCCAAAGCAATTTCCTAAAAGAAAAATGATTACAGAAAATACAAGACTGGAACAGAAGTAATCTGGTAACTAAAGCAAAGGGAAAGCTTTTTTCATACATGCTGTGATTGAGATCAGTCTTGATGGATTGTTACCAGCACAAAATCAAAAACATTAACCAAACCACCCACAACACTACCAACACAAAACCAGTTATTTCAGTTATTTTGCTATTTCTGCATACTCACCAGAGTGACTGGCCAAGCATAATTTCCCTGAGGGACTCAGTTATGCTTGACAAATCAGAAAAGATATGGGTTTGTATACATACTCTTGAAGCACCAACTCACTCTCATATTTACGTTTACATTTTTGTTTCCTGGATTCCCAGTTTGTATTAGGTTTTCAAATGTGGAATAATATTAATCTTATTAATCTTTATAGAACCTGAAAAACTCCCTGTGATCCACACTTTCCTCATCCCTAACAATTTTAGCAGAGACTTAAAGTGAATTGGAACAGAAAGACTCTTTCAAAGCAAAACCTGTTATGACTAAATAAATAAATGCAAAGAATATTATAGAAATTTATTTCCTTCACTGTACTGGTTTAGTCTACTACTCTACCCATTGAATGACAAAATGAACACCACAGTTGCACCTGAAGGAAATGTCTGTGAGGGTTTACATGGAAAATGCAAGACACTTGACAGAGTGTTCTCCAACAGTCAATGCACTCTCCTGATTCTACTGAAATATTATCACAAAGGTAAGAAAATACATCTTTTAATGAAAGAAGTGAGTAACACAGGATTCTTACACTGAAAGTATTCTTAATATTCTGCCTTCTCGCAAATCACCTTAAGACTGCTTAAAATGAATTTATAAGGCACAATTAGAGTTGAATTGTAGTTGACTGCAGATCAGAGAATGGTTGAGTCAGACTAAACTATTTCCTAGAATGTACTGCAAAACAGTGTGCTCTAAGTACCTCAGCTAGTGCTATAGCTCAAAAGTAAAATTACAATGAAATATATGGACATTATCAGATTTCAGACCTTCTTAGTAGGGATAGACACATTTTGATTATGGTCACCTTAACTCTCATTCTTCCCAAATAAAGAAACTGCACAAAGTTCAAGTTCCTATTACAAGCCATATTTTGCAGAGATTTCAATTTTCTCATAGCTCTTTCCTGAATCTCTTTTAATATTTTGCTTTCATTTTTGATGTTTTGAACTAGAACTAGAATTCTGATAATGTTCTTGTCACTGCAAGGATAATGTAGGTGAAGTATTGCCTCTCCACTGCTAACAGATAGTTCTCTAATCATTTAAGGATTACAGCTGGACACTTGACAGTAACTCTGGAAAATATGTTCTGATAGCTCCTGACAGTTTCATTCTGATTTTTATTTCCATGAACGAGGAGAATCCCAAACCAAATGATGCATCACAAGAAATGCATTACAATATTTTTTCTTGGTGTTGCAGATGCCTGTACAAGGCACTGGATTCTAATGCATTCACTATCTGAGTGAGTTTTCATAGCATATATTAACAAAATAAATACTCCTCTGCTGCTTATGGCTCATGAAAAAAAGAAAATTAAACAGATACACGATAAGAACACCTGTTCCCAGAAAGGACCAGTGCCAGTCATACATCCTAACTGGTTTCTCCATCTCCACAAAGAATAAACCACAGGATTCCCAAAGAATCAATTAGGCCTTGAGAATTCAAGTGACAGATAAGTCCACTGTCTTTGTGATAAGTCATCAATCACTCTTCATCAATCTCACTGCCTGAAATTATATCCTGGACTAAGGCTTGATTTACTTGACTTCAACTGTCACCATACGATTCTCATCCAGTCCTTACAACACAATCAGAAACTTCCTTCAAGTTTCCCCTTTCCATCATGATTATTGATGTACCATAAACTGAAGCACATGAAATTTTCTAGAGAAGCAAAGTTTCTCTAGAAAATACCTCCAGGTTTTGTCTGAATTCTTGATTGTCATGAGTTTCCACAGAACTAAGGCAAACTGCCTACAAACCAAGCATGGATTCTTTCAAAGTGCATGAGGGTCCAGGTCCATTCAGAAAACCTATTCAGCATCCACCTACATCAAGATGGTTTCAGGAAACATCTGTGAGACACCTTACTACAAAGCTGAGGTCCAGGTTTACCAAGTTATAGGGCAAATTTTCTTGATGAATTTCCTCAAACCTTATTCTTGGCTTGCAGGCTTCCCAAACAGGGAGAACTTCAAGATGCTTTAAGCAGAAGGACCACGAAGACCCATGCCCAGTTTGTCATGATGATTATGAAGCAGATGACAATGCTACTGGCTTTCTACCTTTTTATTATAAAACCAGGAAGCCAAAGTCCTTGGATTCTCAATATCAATTACATTCACAGCTTTGGGATTTCAGGCAGCCAGCAGCAACAATAACACTAATAGCTTCAATTTCTTTTCTTTGTTCCCGAGGCCTTGGGAGTACATTTATTTAAGAAATAGCATATATTTGGTTTCCATAACTACCCTTTCTGAACGGTAATAAATATGAAAACAAACGGATTAACCCTGCAAGTCCTAGTGTTCTCAACCAGCCAGCTCTGTCCTCACACAGCTTTTTAAATTAGCATTTAAAGAATAAGCTGATTTTTTACATGTCATGCATTAGGGTATTTTTTTTTAATCCTTAGACTGCAGCTTTTCTGAATGTATTCCATTTTTTTCCTCATAGACATCAGACATATCAGTTCAATACATCTCCCTTGTCTACATCATCCTGGGTGTTTCAAAATATCTTAGTATACATAACATAGCAATGCCAATCTTACATTTCTTCTGTTCCTTGTATACTACCTCACTGGCCATCGATTTTATTCTGGTGAAACATTTAAGAAGATTTAGCACAACAGCCAAGATGTCTAATGGTTCTGATTAGATTCTAGGTTCATTTTCAGAAAAATTAAACATACCATATTTACTGCAAGTACCAGAATTCCTGGTTCAGATATTTCTTACTAAAATAAAACTAGGTTAACAGAAGGTAGCATGCAGCTGGTGTCAGAAGAATGACGTGTTCAGACAAAAAAAAAAAGTAATGACTTTTCTTAGTCTAAGCCTTTTTTAAAGAGAGACAAACAATTTCTTTCTTCTGGGAAGTGCATAAGCACGTCACGTTTATAACATCTAAGGCTTGGAGGAGCCTCTTAGAAATGTTCCATATATGGTCACAGCAAGGACAATGGTTTAAATTTGGATTTTTACAAACCTGATCCAAATTCCCAGATATTTCATAATCATGATGGGCTCCATCCAACAGGTTCCCCCCAGCGGGCAAAAGATGGAGGGTGAATCCTAAATGTAAAACACACCATTACTGCTGTGTTATGCTGACTTTTGTTAAGAGGAAAGTAAGCAAAGAAATGAAAGAACCTTCTTTATCTTCAGTTTTCTAGTCAAGAAAAAACACTTACTGAAACCGATCATAATAAAGCAGCAGCTCCTTGGTTTATTTTCTCAGAAATACCACATGACAATGATTTTACAGGTAGTTGTTGCAGATGTTTACCTTGCTGTGAACTAGTGCCCTATTTAATATCTGCTAAATGTAAGCTTATTTCTGCACTTACAAACTTGTCCATGTGTTTTTACAGGATATTTTCAGCTGCATGGAGAAGGCCTCCCACAAGTAAAACCACTTCATGGATTCTATTCTCATTTCCGAAAGTGCTGCTGCCTGAGAACAGTTTGCACATGGAAAAGAGGAATAAAGAAAATCAAATTTGTGGTCACTGCAACCAAAACCTTCAAAACGCATCCAGAAAAGCAGCAGTGTAAGAAAAACATATCTCAAAGCAAGCTGTTAGCACCACTTCTGTAGGGGCTGAATGCACTGAGCGTGCTCTAAAGAAAGAGAACTGAAGCACTTATATTCTCAAAGAGAAATGAGATTCACAGTCTCGTTTCCTCTCTTACTGTCCCTTCCCAGAATAAACACTTATTTGTCAAGTCAAGAACGCTGTTAAATTGCATAAGAAGAATTGCAGCTTACCTAGTAAATGGTTTGTGAAGGATCTATAGACTGAATGGGGTGTAAAACAGAGAAGCTCCAAATCTGATGATTATGCTATATTAAACTACTTAACCACTCAATCCATTGCTGAAAATCACTGAACCCCTGCTTCGCATTCTTTAGAAGTGTGAGCAGAAAATATCATACAAAAAAAGAAATCCAGAAGAAAAAAGATTCCTTTTGTATTTTAGGAAGCATAAGAGCACGTGTGCAGGCCCTGCTGTCCATAGCACAGCTGCCACACACAGCCCTTTTCTCTCACATTGCTAATGAGAACAGTCCAGCTCCTCTTGCACAAAGACATAAGAGGGTATGTTAGACATATACAATACCCACCCGTGTGCAAAACAGAACTAACCCAATACATTACTTAATTGACACTTAAATTACTCTTCAAAGATGGAACATGCTACAGATACAGCTCATTTTGCACAAACCAGGTTAAAAGCTCTATCGTTACACACCTTAGTGACCTGGAGGATGGAGGTTAGCTGAGGCAGGAGAGAACCTCAGAGTTAAGCCTATTTACTCTGATGCAACTGTTGAGACCAGGTACTAGTTTTTGAAATTTGGTTTTGTGCAAGTAAAGTCATTTGTAAATAATTTAAATTATCTGTAGAAACAATCCCTTGTTCTGTCTGTTTATGAGGACTATTTTCAATCAAAATCACTGTATGATTTCCTGGAAGGCTGAAAATAAAGGCAACTTTGCAGAGCTCTTCTTTCCTCTATGCTTCCTCCTATTTAAAACCAGCTACTAACCAGGGAGATGTAGCTCTAGGAACTACTAGCACATTGAGGGCAAAGAAAGATAAATCCATTCTTCAATGCTTCTGCAAACAAACTTTAATAAGCCATTCATGTCATAATCTGTTATGCATAATTGGCTTTGTGCATGTAGATGGATGGAACATTTCCTGATAGTCGTGCTGCTTTGTATTCAGACCAAGCATTCATTATACCATTCAAATCAGAAAGGTGTACAGCAAACCAGCTGACCTTGTTGGGAAACCAGGGTTGCAAATAGTTTTTAACATCATGATCTGGAAAAAATACTGCAGGAATTTTAAATATTTCCAAGTACATTAACAGTCAAAACATCTTAATGGGAAGCAATAAATTTATCCTACTACCTACTTCAAGCCACACCAGAAGAGCAGAGTAAGGAGAGTAGATGGTGAAGAACGGCCCCTCTCAACCTTTGCACAGCAGCCCAAAGTCTCAATTTAAACACTCTGGAGAAGGCAAAGGAGCTTCAGCAGCTGCTAGTGAGCCCAGGAGCCTTGTTCCACAGGTTGCAGTAATCTGGGGATCCTTCCCTAAGCCATGTGAGCAGAGCTCTTCCGGCAGCGCTGCTAACGCAGAAGGCTCCTGATAAACCCCCCCAGCTCAACCAGGTTGACAGATGTTCAATGTGTTTTACTCCCAGGTTAACAATCCTTCATCCTTTACACGCTCTTGCTAACACTGTTTAACTGAGGTTAAATAACAATTCATTACGGTACCTATGCTTAATGCTTTGTGCACTGTGCAGCAGGAAATTCTTATTTTAGAAGAATTAATACACATTTAAATATCAAACGTATTTAAGACAATGTGCTGTCCTCCTTAACTAGAAATGTTTCAGATTTCTCTGCAACGCTTCCAAGTATCAAAGTTGCTACGACTACTGTCCATAAAGGAAAATTCAGAACATTTCCATTTGAATAAAGCTCAGCATTAGTGTATGCCATCCTCAGCCTGAAAATGAGGTTGCCAGGGGATTACAGTGTGCTATTCCAAGAGAAAAATCAAATAGCAATGCTACATGTTATATGTTTCTAATTATAATCAACTATAAGCATAAAGGTCTAGTCACAAACCCATCTTTCCTTAATGAGAAAGAACTATGTAAATAAGGATTTTTCTTATGCTTTAACAGCAGGTATTGCTAACTCTGCAACAGAGGTATTGCTTTAAAAAGGCATAAAACATGTTCTTTTTATATTTTATTGTTGATAAGTGACCTATGGGATGTTTACTTTTATACTGAGTGCATCAGTGTCATTCTCAGTCATCTGACCACGGTCTTAAGTCTCACCTTTGAGTTTACAGAAGACTTTGAATCGGTTCTCCTGCCCACTCACTCCTGCTTGCTAGCTCCACCTGCTATATTTCTTCTAATATTATTTTATATTCTTGCAACTGGATGTGCACTGGACCTCAAAGAATCCCACCAAAGTAATTTCTGTGAACAAAGGCTTCCTCCACAGTTTACTATGGAGCATTGCACTCATTCATCACTCAAAAGCTGAAATTTTGAATACATAAGAACAATATAATCTCTTCTGTCCCTTGGCTGGATTAACACAGTTCTTCATAAAAAGGTTGGAATAAAAAAGATTGAAAACAACTGACATCTGATGAAATGAAAAGATTATTCTATTTATAGTAATAAGCATTTTTTTTCCTTTTTTTTTTTTTTTAAATTAGTCTCTTTACATGGGACTTTATTCCTCTAAATATTTCTGAGAGTCAATACATTGTTAAAGTATCTTAGAAAGAAAAGCTTACCAAAAAAAGGGCAAAAAACTCAGTTAATTCTAAATTCAGCAAACGTTAACAAATGTTTTGACAGATATTTCCTCGGTTTAATTACAGAATGACTCATGTTTAACTATCCTTCTGGGCTACAAATGGAGAGTTCCTTAAAAATGTATTCTGTGTGTATATATAACATATATGCATACCTAACACTCTTATGAATGTATTTTTTCAATATAAAGCTGCTGATAATGTGCACTATTCACAAAATCAGAACAATGTTCATTTGGATTCCTGAGACAAAGGACATGTATTATTACCAGGTAATGTGTTTTCCTTTTCAGAACAGAAAAACAAAGCAGATTATTTTAGATAATACTCTGAAACCAAGAAAAACTTGCATTGTTGTATTAAAACCTGGAATGCAATGGCCTTAAATAATCATTTGAAATTCTTTGATATGAAGAAACTATAGTCAGTGGGTTTCAGTTTGTAGTCTTTTTTTTCCCCAGGGATCCCTTATCGAAGGGATCCACAAAAAAAGTAATTAAAAAGCATTTGGTTTTTACAAGTACAATATATTTGTTTATATGGGCATTCAAAATCCAGCAGAGGCTGAAACCCATTAATACTATTGTCTTCTCTCAGATGAAACAACAATTTTTCAAAGTAAGTTTAAGTTATATATATTTTCTCCTCGAAAGAAAACTAAACATTTACTTCATAACCAAGGGATTATGAATGGTATGGAGACTGACAGTGGGATACAGAGTGCTTCAAATCTTTGAGCTGTGTGCTAGAAGGTCTAAGCCAGGCCTAGTTCCAGCATTGGAAGATGACGTTTTCCTGCTATGAAACAGGGAAGGCACTAAAGAGAAATGATTGTTAAGTTCCAACACAAAGGTCTAGGCAACAGCAGCTCTGAAGAGAACATGACATTGTGCAGAGAACATGGAAGAGAAATGCTGCCTATGTAGGTGAATTCAACTACACTTTGTCTGCTTGTCATATTTTAATCTTTGATACTTTGATATTACAAGTAAATGACTTAANTACAAGTAAATGACTTAACATCCTAAATTTATTGCTACTAAATCTACACACCACCTATTGTTTAGACCCAATAGTGAAATACATCAATTACCAGGGTTAAAGCTGGCAGCTCAGCCCCACTAAAAGAGACACATCCCGCTCATATGCACTGGGACAAACAAGTTTTTGCAGTAGAACAGGAAATAGAGTGTTAGAGGAGCTTGTTCTCAGGCTGCTATAGTGTGCCCATGTGTACCCATTGCATATTTTTCTACTTCTCTCTTCCTAAAAAGCCTCATATTTTCTTCACTTAAAACATAACTCACCGAATTACAGTGCTAATTATGTGTTTACTTGAGTGGGTCCAC
>VYZX01006005.1:23312-48188 GCA_013401335.1 Brachypteracias leptosomus | reverse complement strand
CAGCCAAGCCATTCTCTGCACATCTACACAAAACCTGCTGTATTAAAGTACCCTAGTCCTTGACAGAAGGGAGGATTGGGTCTGTATTTGACAGCCAACATCTTCCTTCATTGGTTTTTTTCCTTCCCTGTCTCTGGACACCTCAGTCAAACACAAGAGGTTAAAATCTCCACGAGAACTAGAGCCCATATCAAAATAACCATCAGAAGTTACCATCTCCTTCATGAATCTTCATTTATTCCCTTGCCTACCTATTCCAGGCCAAGCTTAGGGGAATGTATTTTCAAAGAATATATGTTGAACTTAGTGAAATGTGAAAATCCTTCAAATTACAGTCATTTAAGAGGCTTCATTTTCCCTTGAAGTTTACAAGCCACATCTAATCAATTCCTAAACACATTATTGCAGGCTACATTGACAGCTTGGGCTCGACTCCTCTTCACAAACATACCTGTGGCTGTATCCACAACAGCTGCAGGGATAGGGCTGGAGTATTGGTCAGCCTCTCTTCCCTTCAGCCCCCTCCTGCACAGTGTCTCCCTTTCATTGCCTGGAGAGACAGTTGGACCACTCCACTCTAAAGTCAGTGTCTGCCAACTAGCGAGCAATCAGAAATTTGGCACAAGTATTAGTTCAAACACTGTGCCAGCAAGGCAATATTGAGCTTAAGAGATATATGATAAATACAGTTTTCTTCAAATTGCAGATGTATCTTCTGATCCAATATCCCTTTAAATATTCACTAAAATAATAGGCCTTAAAATTTAACGAAATTAATGTCTTTGCACTTTCAGGATATAATTCTCCTTGATTCCTAGATTAAAACCACTTCATATCCCTCTAGGAGCTACAGATTTCCCTTGATTACTCAGAAAAGCAAAGGCACTTCCAACTTGCAAAACAAGCTGTAATGTAAACAGAAATTGTTCTGTGCTCTTACACCTATGCCAGACCACATTTTATCCACACCTCAGGCTCTAAACTAAATATGGATAATGCCCATGCTCATCCATCAAGGGTTTGGGTTTTCCATTCTTTGTTGCTGCTCTTGTTTTGTAACTCCATTGTCCTCTGGTAAGGAGTTAAAAGTATTTTCTCAGGAATTCCAGGTCACACAGCATTCCTTCAATAGAGCACTCTCAGAGTTCCAACTCAGCCTCTGTACTTCCTCCCTGCAAACACCTTCTTAAAGAGCTACATCTGCAGTAACAATTGCAATAACTACCACATTTGCACTGCCTGGAAACTCAAGCTCCCAATTCCTTTCCTTATGGGATTACAAATGAGGAGCAGAGGAGAACTAGAGGTAAGTTCACACCTGAGTACAGCCTGTTCTCTGGCAGTATACAGCAATACATTAACTTCTAGCATCATCTTGTTTGCTCATTACTTGTTTCCAGACTAAAGGACTGCTGATGCTTTAGAGCACCTGCCCTCATGGAAAAAGAAAAGTCCAATCTTGCCATCTTGTTCCTGCTCTCATCCTCATAGCTCCTCGTGTTTCAAATGGACATCCACAAATATTAAAACTCAGAAATTTAATTAGTGTCCTTAATGTGAGTGCCAGTAGCAAACTGTGACAGCATCGCTAGAAGTGCTTTGTCCATTTGACCAGAGTGATTAAAGCACTAAATATTAATGCCAGAATCATAACTTTAGTTCAAGAGATCAGCATTTACCTGATGCAAGTGTGAAACAAGGTTTTTTGTTGTTGTTGTTTTGTTGTTGGGGGTTTTTTAAATACATTATGGATGTATTTAACATTTTGGATCTGTATTTCAGTTACCTAAGAACAAAAAAAAAGGTAAAATAAAAGGGCCATAATTCAGCCAGGCATAATTGGAAATGCTCTATAGATTTAGTAGAGCTATTCCAATTCATATTTACTGAGGATACAGTACCAGGCCATTATAAAAAATAGTATCAACGATAGAGGGGACAATTCCAATCAGTTCTGTGGGTTTCAGCCATCAAGCACACTGAAAAAACAGGATTTGATTAGTGAAAGCTACAGTAAATTCATGAAGCAGGTTCTTCCTGACTGACATGCTGGAGTTCTTCCAAATTATTACAGTATACAAAAGCAAAATGCAGTTAACATTGTCCATAGTACTCAGTTTTCTGAAAACCTTTTTGGAAAATCTTTCATCAGAAGTGACTAGGTAATGTAAGCACTCATAGAGGTTAAGCAAACAAACTTAAGAGGAGGAAAACTGTCTTACATTCATCTGTAAATATTAATTTTGATAAAAGCAGAAGATTCCAAGGATTATTTTTGATCATTCATCTGCAATATCCAGAAAAATTATTTTTCTACCTCTGTCAAATGGAAAGCAGAGAGGAACAATTAGTGATATTTTTCCATACTCTATACACAACTTTAACACTGCCCATTTATGTCACTTTATTCATGTCACCAGAAAACACCTTAGGGTCTGAACTGTGTCTCTTTTTAATTCAGCCAAGCACAAGAAGGCGGCTTCACTCACATTTTGCTTTTCAGATTTTAGATCTCACATAGCTCCTCACTTCCAAATCCCCTGATCTATTGAACTCCTTTACTACTCAGGGTATCGTGGCAGCCACAGAGTCAAGGAGGTCAAAGTGGATTCCAGACGGGTGATTCAGAATCAAAATGCCTCTTAATATCTCTTGCCTCAGTGCTGGGTCCTAAGAGAGTATCAATTAGGAGAGCAAGTGCAAATCATGGGGGAATCTAAATGAGCAAGTATGCTGAGTAAGGAAGGGAAATGATTGCACATAAAGGGCTGGGACATGAATAAAGCATTTTTATTTTACAACAAAACCGAATATATATTTTAGTTTAATTCATGCTCTCTCTCAAATTTTGTTTTTCTAGCCGATTATTTCAGTGCTTAAATGCATGGCCTGTCACAGCAAATGCACATTCTTCAAAACTGGTTTGTCTCCTGAAAACTATTAAAACAGCATGAAAGTCTTACCTAGAACCGACAGGTACTGATTGTTAGTCCATAGCATTACTATGAGAGGCTGTCTAATGTACCAACAACTTCTCTGAAAAATTAATTTCCCTTAAATTTCATATTTTAGTCTGCATATCTTTAAACTACTAATTAAGCACAGTTTAGCCTTTTATAAGACATATTAATAAGCATTCTGATTACTGACAGTAATGGGGGTATAAAGAAAGTATCTCACAGGAAAGTGGCACAGATTGGATATCTTATTTTCCTTCTCCCACTTCAATATTTAGGAAGTGCTGTAGTAATGTACTAAGGCCTTAGATTTTTTTAAATTCTACTGTCAAAGCATGTTCTTAAGCAGGGGCTTAATGCATTGATATTAAAAAAAATATCTGATCTTGTTTAAATGTGAGCTCAGGAATGTGTTTCTATAGTTTGAACCTGCAGCAATGACTAGGGACAACCTGATGTTGTCACCATGCCAGTTCCTGAGATTGTGACAGAGGAGCTGACTTCACCTTAGCTATCTCTAATGTTATTCATCCAGCACAAATCTAATTGTTCCTTTCTGCATAACATTTGCAAGATCAGACCTTCCCCTCAGTTCCTACTGCTGAAGCTGAAACCCAGATCACCATTTTTCATCTTGACCTCTGCAACATCTTACTCTCTCATCTTGACACATGCCACTTTGACCATTTTCAATGCATTCACTTTTATTCAACTAAATTAATCTTCTTGGCTGTACCACCATGCCACCAAAAGACTGCTCTCTTTTTCAGTCTATTATAAAGTCCTGATCCAAAGAGAAGTTTTATATTGAATGTGCTTTGTAGCTTATAGTACAAAATAGCCTCTGGTCTGAATATGGGCTCTTCAGTGATTTCCATCTCTATTCGAGCCAGCTGTCATCATCTATCAGTTCAAGTTTCCTTCAAATTCTCTCACATTTTTTACCATCTTCTAAATATGGGATGAATTCACTACAAAAAGAGCAAAATTCCTACTCCTCTTTAGAGTAATGTTCTGATGGCACCTTTCTGCTGATGCCTAGCAAACCCGAGAATTAACGCCTTCAAAACCGGCCTCTGGGCACCAGGCTCTCTGCCAAGTGGGGTGCCATGTCCAGTGCTGGCAGGCTGCAGGCAGATGCAGGAGACTTGCTCAGAGCTTATTAAATGACATCTTCATGCATATGAGACTCCCTCACCTGAATACCATGATACAAATGCAGTGCACCCAGAGTACACGTTACCTGTGTACATCCAACTAAGGGTGACTCCTCAGGCTTCGCTGGCGATGCACAGAACCGGTGCTCAGGCCCCTTGGCTTGTTTAAAGCAGTTCTCAGCTGTGGTGTGACTACAGCTGTTTACTGGATAAAACAGAATTATTGCTCCCCTACTCTGCTCCACTTCTCTGTCACATCCACCTATCATTATCTTTACACCCTGTGCTTCTTGGGGTGGGAAATACATTGTGATTTTCTAACTCCAAATCACCCATTTGCCAGGATATGTTACAAAGTACCGAAATGCACAATCTCAAGGGGGTTTTGCCCTATGCAGTATAATTAACAGTCTAGAATGTTTTTTTAAAAAACTCTAGTACATAATCATATCATGTTTTTCTCACTTTCTTAATCAAATACACAAATTTTGATGTGCAGGTGAGACACCCTGCTTTGTAAGTCGGTATTTAGTCATCTGAATGAAAAAGAGCAAAGCTACATATCCTAGCATTCCCTGCACTTTACAATCATTTCAAAACACAAGGAAGAGGTTCTGGGCTTTGTGCCAGCTGAAACAACTGGCATTAAATCTCATAAAGCAAAGACGTGCACAGCTTTAGTTTTTGAAGCATTTGTTCACTGCTGACAGTGGATTGTAGTAACAGTAGAAATAAAACACCCCAACAAACAAATTACTCCATTTTTTCCTGCCTCGCAGAATCACGCTGGCAACTTGGGAAGTTTTCTTTATGATCACCTTCCAGATGAATATTATTCATGAATTGGACCACATGATAGGTAATACATTTATCTGTCGAATATTTCACTAGACAAGTAAAATAGTAAAATAACCATTCTGAGCACAAAGCAAATAGCTTCAGTTAGCTGAAGAAAGGAAAAAACGCTGTCCTAGTATGAAGCAAATATTGTCTAAGTTTTACTGGTGATTTTCAATCCAAGCAGATTGATATTGGACAGGTAAAGTATGTTACATGAATACCACCTGCACACTTGGCAAGATTTCCCCATCATTCTAGCATATAATACAACAAACTTCTGCCCTGAGGACATAAAGGAGATGAATGTCTCCTTAGATGACATTCTAAGGAGATAAATGACAGGGAGTCACAGGAAGGCTTTGTTTTAGGAGCTGCTTGAAGATCTGGGCCCAGGCCTTGAGCTGATTTCAGTAAGAGCTAGGTGTCTTGCCAGCTTCCTAGGGGAGACATCCTGACTGGTAACATCACTTCTATCATGGAACATCTTCAGTGGCTTAAGTCTTGCCTAAAAATGCAAGATGAAATCTCCTGATGCTACCTTCATTTTCACCCAGTGGCCTCATTCATAATTCCCTTCTCTGAGGTTTACATTTTGGATTGTAACAGGGATAGTAATAAGTGCAAACTGCCTGCACCATTAAGATTTCATCAAACAAATAGCTACACTCTTGAGACCCTGGAGTATTACCAACTGGTTTCAGAGGGATTACTAGCACACATAAGGCTGTACACAAGCATAATGCAAGTGGTTTGTAGAATCAGTGACTAATTCACACTAATTAAATTTTGACCCAGATCTGCAGTATCTAGGTCAGATGAAATAATTGCTATCTGAAGGCTATCCATTGACGTGTAAGCTTGTAGTGTCATGGTATTCACTTGTGCTATGGACGCCTCTGTCATGAGCAGAAGCCATAGTGTACTTGGGGATCTGGTCTGACCTCTAGACAACACTTTTGAGTAGGTTTGGCATGCTAGATATAGCCATAATTTAAATCCAGAGTCAGAAACAAAGCTCCTGATGGGAAATCTCTGCCTATCACAGAGACAAGGCAGCTGATCAAAAGCATCTCCTGGCAGCCCTCACTGCTCCTACTGAGCTCCAAATTCAGCAAAAGTGCTGCTTTTTCTCAGAACAAAATCCTCCCACTATGATAGAATGACAAGACATGCAAGTACTGAGATATTTTAAGAATATACTTAGCCTCACTGATTTCAGCTAGCACGCCAACAGGCCTCTCCTTGTTAATTATGAAACTAATTTCTAAAGGCAACTTATCTTCCTTGATAAGCTATATATCTATATATACACACATATGCACATAAAGACCCTAAAGACACAGGTCCAGGGGACATGTGGACATCATTCACTCAACTAAGTTTCATGATCACAAAGTCAACAACGTTCCTGTTTGTAAAAAGACATTTCAGAGTAATTGGAGAATAAAGAAAAAGCTGAAGGAAGCACTTTGACAACAGAATGACAACTTCTATGGAAAGCTGGACACAATCTTTTGCAATAAGAATTTTAGATAGGTACATCTCCCCAGGTTACTTTCCATTTTGACAATAAAGCAATGAAAAGAGACCACTTCCTAATGGAAAACCAAGTCTTATTCTCCTCTATCCAAGCTGAATACCATATGTCCACAGAACAAAATACAAAGGGTTGGAAGGGTTGTTGCTGTTAATATTTATGATCAGTTCAGCCTTCTTTTTCCATTTATAAATGATTTGTTAGAGGATCACAATTTCTCCAGATATATACATTATTAAACATCACAAGTAGTTTTCAAGCCCAGGCCAGAATTGATTTCAAGCAGCTCTCTGAGTATTTTCCTATTGCTGGTATGTCATTCATCATCAAAATTGCATGAAATTGTGCTGTTCTATGGGGTGACAACAATTTAAATTAGAAGAAAATGAAAATAGCAGAAGTGATTTGTGACAGACATTAATGTTTGAATTAATAATTTCTAAAAAAAAAAAAGTATGAAACTTCATTATGTGCCAAGAAGCTAAGGTTCCCATTTTGGACAGACAGTTGCTCCCTCTAGACCTCATCTTTAGGATTTTAGTTAGAATCTGCACACACTATCACAGTTATATTGGCCAATATGTAAATAGCAGCTTGGGAGTCACCACTCTTAATCCTTTCTATTTGGCATGACTGCAGATCTCAAAGGAAACTAATTTTTCCTTGAGCAACATATCAAGACCTCAAATTATTGGATGTTTTCCCCACATCTTCGATTATACGCAGTCTTTCAATGTCAGTTTGATTGCAAATCTATGGTGGCATGCAATCTGTAAAGTGATTTTCAGTGTCAAAAACCCACTGCACAGATTCATAAAATAAATGAGCTATATAGAGAAGTTTTATTAGCACCAGGCAGACTGAGTACTGTACTAGCTATCCACCTCTACCCAAAATGCCTATGGAATTCAGAATGATAATTTAATAAGGCAAATTCTCTTTGCATTTTCATACAGTTCATTAACACCTGCTCATTTGTTCATGGCCATTATTGCATAATGAATGATTAGTCATCACAAGTCAATAGTCCTTTAAATTTTTACTATGTAATGTAATTGCTCCTAAATTCATCTACTAAAAGCAAATAAGTCCTCATTTTAATATATATTTTTTGATGTATAAAGGCAAAGAGATAAGCAAGGGAGATACTGTGCAGACCTGCTGGCAATTAAAGCAAGGGCTTCATTTGAATACCTCCTTTTTATAAGTTCTATCCTTATGTAACCTTGCCAGAAGACATGAGTAATGTGTGCATGAATTGCCATGAGACTACTGCTCATTCCACTTGAGTTTCCATGTACTGATGTGTCCCAGTGACTATAAAATAGCACATGCAATTCAGCAGAGATCTCCCTTGCTTTATGGTTACTTTATTACACTTAATGACTCCTTTCACTCTTGGGGACATATTTCTTTCTATATTTCACAGCAATAGGTGATGCTGGCTGGTTGCACAACAGTCAGTTCTAGCAGCCTCCATTATTTATTTGTATTTGTTTTATATAATACGTACTGCTTGGAGATTTCAGGTCATTAAAAGGTCTTGAAAACAAGACTCCTCAAGAAAGCCTTTAGTGAAAGCCCTTCTTTTCAGTACTATTTGCAGAAATACTTGGGCAGAGACATAGAGCATCTCTGCACACTCCAGAGTAAGAAGCACTAGTACATTCCTCCTGGTTGCTCTGGCACCCCGGGGGATACATTTTCCTGAGTTACAAAAACACTGAAACTTTATGACTGTAGATCCTCAAAGGCTGACAGAAATTGCCATAATTTGTCTCATATTTGCATTTGAAAATGGATGACACCACTTAAGTCTTAATGAAACCTAGGTATTATAAACAGTACTGAGAAACAATAAGCCTCCTTTCACCAACATACAGGTCTGAACTACTGGTTTCCCACAAGAGCCCAAGCTCACTATAATCTGCTCACATTGTAGATGCTCATAATACTATTTCTGCTTTCTACCACCCACCTCTCCCTCTTCTGTTGGTCATATCTTTGCAGGAGATCACAGAACACACTAGTGTCCTGCTGGTAGAAAAAGCATATTATACTATGGATTCTCCTACTGGGGCAGGTTGCTAAACCAATCTCTGTCTTTGCCAGTTACAAATTCTGCCTGGAAAAGGAGAGCCAAAAGGATATTTTAAGAGCAGACTTTTTTCTGTTGCATTAGCCACAGTGTAAAAACACCAACATTAAGGCCCCGAGGGAAGGCCAAGAGATCTGACTAGCAAGACAGAGCTGACAAGTGTAATATATACTGAGGCTGGGTATCTTTAGAGTCAGTCAGAGGCAGGAAAACACCCAAAAAGGAAATTTCATTAGTCTTTGCTTTTATCCTGCGTTTTTTTTTTTTTTCTGGTAAAATATTAGATATAACCTTGTTTGTTTGTTTTTTAAAATTTCTACTTGCTCCCAGCTATTGCTTGCCCCACTTGTTCATCTTATCTTCTTTTTAAGATAATTGTAGAGATTTGAAATCAGAATCATACCTACTTGAGTATTTGCACAGCATCTAGCATAAGCGGTGCTGTTGCTGTGCTACAATTTTACACTAATAATACCATGTGCCTGAGATGCTCTCTTGCAACCTCTCAACAGAAATTACACAAGAGAACAGATGCATCCCAGTTTGCAAGCCATATATTTGCTGAAATATATATACTTCAAAAAAAATAAAATCCAAACTTGCTCATGTTGTAAGACAAAGAATCAATTAATCAAACATTACCATTTAGTCTTGTTCATCCTTAGCTCTGTACTGTTGTGAAACCTTGTCTAACCAGGGAATTCATTGTGACAGGGCAGCATTCTCTGCTAAAGCATCTTACTCATTCCTGAGATGTTTCTAAGGAGCCGTACCTTGTTACTGGGCACTTAAAGAGGAAAGCTGTATCATGGGAGAAGACATGTAGCTAAAGATGACTATAGGGTGCTTATTCCTAATTTTTCTCTTCCCTAATATTCTCATACAATTTCATCAAGAGGATGAAATATAAATAAATAACACTTGCTTGTTATTTATTTCATTTCATGGTAACAAACACTGGGATTACTGTGACCCTCAGAGGGAAATTCTGTTTGAGGTGCAGTGGGACCATAACTGAGCCTAACCCCAGGCAAAGGCAAAATGGACAGTGCCACCTTCTCAGAAATTTAACTACATGTACATAGATGAAAAATTCTGATGATCTTATGTATATACATATTTTTATCTATTTACTACACACACAAAGCTCCCTTGAAGCGATCACTTACTGAAATTCTCCCCAAAAGGCACAATCAGATCAAATTATAATAATGGATATAATAGACCAAGTAGAGTGGAGAACTGAATAAAATCTCCTTCCTTACATGAGTTGAAGAACACCTGATTCAACACAGATGGAATTTAAATGCAACACTAAAAAAGCTAAAGTTTCATTAAAAAAAATCCCAAAGGAAAATAAGTGCTGTATCTATTGACGGGATTTTCATGGGTTTGTTTGTCTGCAGTATTTTTTGGATCGTGAGGAAGAAGGAAGAAGGAGCAAAAAGAATGGGACTGTTCAAGTCAAATAAAAACAAAATAGACCATTTTACTAAATTTGTACCATTGGCAGTAACGCGAACACCTTCTGATGAGCACTTTGATTTCTCTCTGAGTGTTAGGCTTCTGCCGGATCTGATGTATCCTCAGAGGCCTGTCAAGAAGCTTTAAGAATAAACAAGGCTAGAAGTAAAACGTGTATATGAAACCACTCTGAATACATTTGCATGTACAAACTTAGCTCTTTACTAACTATGTACACCTACAGTCCACATGCGCAGATATATACATTATTTAATGACTGTCCCCCTCAAAGTTTCTCTGGAATATAATCTCTTCAAAGCCTTTATATAACCAAGATCTGTGTGTCTATGTGATTTTTTTTTTTAATTAATGTTAACAATCATTTATGCCTTATCTTCTCAAATGCGTATTTTTCTTAATTACCTTTAGAATTATTAGCTGAAATGTGTGAGTCAGACAAAAGATTTTAACTTGTACAGCCTGACTTAACAAAGTCAATTGGTTTTCATTTAACCTCAAGGTTAACAGATGAAGTAGTGCAGTTTTCCCATGTACATTGTAATAACAATAGGCACAAAATGCTGGAGAATAGGTTTGAGTTGACCGTGCTGTTTGTTCTTTGCTGGACAAGACTGCTTCTCAGCAACCTGTATTTTCTGTCAAAAATATTTCACAACACACACTAGTTTTCACTCGCATTACTTTTTACTCTTTACTGCTTCCCTTTGCAATGTCTTATTAATTTATCAAATGTGTGGGATACAAATGTTTCTGCCTATTAATGCTACTGAAAACTTCATGAGGTAGATTGCTTTCTATTTAAACACCAAAGACAGAAGGCCATCACAGCCCTACCTTTTAATGCTTAGTCTCTTGTTCAAGAGGGAAAATACTAAGCCAGAAAGAGGAAGGTCAAAGGTAAATCTCTCAGTGAGCCCCATGAGCAAGCTAGAGACAGAGTTTATGTGCTAAAATATTGATCTTATATCCTGCTTCTAAAAAGGAGATGAAGTCTGTAAGCACACCAATTTCTGACATTTGTATTCCTTAGAGCATCTAAAGTTTTGCTTCTTAGTCTGCTCAGACCTAACTTAGTCTCAACAAGGCTGATGAACACAGGTTGTACCTCACACTCCAGTGTAGTTGGTGTTGTTAAGCAAGCTAGAAAGTCTGGCTGCAGAGAGGGAGTCCTGAGCGTCCGTGCCAAAGTGAGCACCTGTCTTTGCTTGTGGAAATTACCTGAGGCAACCCAAGATTATCTTTCTGCTTTGTTTTGTTTATTTCTGTATAACTTTGAACCACATCATGTCCTTCTTGCTTACTGGAATAGCTGTGATTCCAATAAATTTCAATAAAACCAGAGTGCTGGAGTGCTTTGACATTACTGTACTATCACAGAACGTATCTGTATACATGCAAACATATGCTTCCTTTTTCCCTTTGTATCTCTTGAATGAGATACAGTTTTAAATTCATCTTTTCCTAAAGAACCTCAGATCTACTTCAATAAGCCTCTTGTTCCCTGATTTTTAATTGCCAGTTCTTTCTGCTCAAAATATCTAATGTTCATTGTTACCTATTTGTAAGAGCTGAGTTTTTTAAATAATATGGACCATGCCTTCAAATTATTAAATTGGCCTACGTGCACGGGAATCTGCAGAACCGGCCTGGTAATTTGTCCTTCCTAAGTGGATTGCTCTTACAATTGTTAAAATATATTTCTGTCTTGCAAAGACCAGCAAACCTACTTTAAATATTTGTTTCTACAGAGGCTTTTTGATTCCTAATCAATGACTTCATAATCTTCAGATAAGCAGATGTGACAATTATTTACATACTGTATCCCTGTAAACATACACTCCAAAATGTAGTTTCATTAGGTGAATGGGTGTGTAACTACAGGTTGCCATTTTTTAATTAAAAATGCAGTTAGCAAAGGCTGGTCCCAGCTGTCTGTGCTTTAGAGAACTTAGTTTCTGACTTGCCAAAGGTATAACATCTAAATGCACTGTTAACTACCATCTACACTAGTTAAGATTAAGATTATATTTCTTTTCATGTATGATTTAATGTAAAAAATATACTGAATTTCATTATTGAGCATCAATTTATATAGTGTTAAAAAGTGTTTAAACTAATATTAAAATGACAGATTTTTGTCCATAGGATGTTTCTAAGTAGTTTGTGGAATAATGGGAATATGAGAACTCCCATGCAATTCCTGTCAATCAGTGGGAAGAATCAGACTCTTTGGAATGCCTTAAAGGAAAGTAAACGTTATTTCATCTAAACAAAGTAGGACCAGATTTCCGACTTGTGTGCTCGCCTACTAAAAGAGAGGAGAGAAGGATGAGTGAATCTGCTTCTGCTCTTAACTGCAAACTTTCCTGAGCTTTGTTCTGCACAGGGCTTTCCTCACACTGCCCTCATCTCCTGCCTCCATGTCCTCACTCTACAGCTGTCTGCTCCTTTAAGGAGGCACCCGGCTGCATGCCAGGAACTCCAGAGCAGATGGAGGGGGCAGGCAAGGACCATACACAGACGTTGCAAGTAAGGACACAGACAGATTCAACTGGGAGGTTTGAAGCCATCCTTGTCTCTAAGAAACAAGTACCACTGCACGGCCATGCTCCTGACTTTACAGACTTAAGCTTTTGATAGCTCTGAAATCTCCTTTGCTGTTCTGTCAAGTGTTTGCCCCAGATGTAGACATCTTGCAAAAGCACCTGATACTGCTTTTAAAATTCTCCTTTGCAACCTTACAAAGATTCAACAAGAAAAAAGATGAAAGGAACTGACCACACGCTTATAAGCAGTTGAGCATTACATTACACCAGGATTTGCAAAAATGGATGGTCTACAGCATGTCTTCAAATAATATATACAGAAGTATTCCAGAATACAGTAGAATTTTGGAAAAAACTTTACTCAGGAATTTTTAGACATTTAGTGCTGACACCAATGGAAATACACAAGCTGCTCTGTTTTGCCAGTTAGCTCTGGCATTACCTTAGTTTACAAGCAGCTCAGGTACCCCAGACAACAGAGGCAGGGTCGAGACATGAGCAAGGTAAACCTCAGCAACCAGCCCAACCTAGGCTTTAAGTCTGTAAATCAAAACTTATTTTAAATAAATAGTTAATGTTTCTCTCTTCTTGAAGATGTTTCCTAAATGAAAATAGATCTATGGGAACTTTTTATTCTGCTCAGATAAAATTTCATTTTCCACTAAAGAAAAACTTGAAAGTTTCACTGCACAGCAACAGATCCGGGTGATTTATTTGGAAGTTTCCCTTTACTGTTACCTCCTATCCCATCCTGTCTTGCTCTTGCAGGGGTCTGCAAACCTCTGCTTATAACTACCTCTGAATATCCTCAGTGGAAAAGCAGTAGGTGGAAAAAAATGCTTTGCTCCTGGTGTTTTCCTCTGAGCTCAGCTCACCTTTGATCAAAGAAATTTCCATCCAACAACTGGAACATGGCATCTTTGTCATTGCTGGCTAAAAAACCCAAAAGGTCATTCTTTAGCTTTGTTTTTATACATGTCTGCTTCCCAATGTGTTTATATATTGTGAACACACCACAAACACATGTTCTAATAGTTTTGGAGATCTGGCAGATGCTTATAGACAAGCAAGTAACACAGTTTGGCTTTAAAGTGAGCTAAGTGGGGCTGGAAAAACAAGCAATGTCTGAGCAGAACAGCAGAGGGAAACAGAGAGACAGTTCTAGATATAGTATTAAACATTAATAATTGGTAGTGACAAAGAGGTTTGGTGGGTTATGTGAACTGATAAGTTTAAACTCCTCACATTTAAACTATAAATAATTGAAAGGTTGAGTACATAGACTGACAGGCAGAAAGGGAGGTATGCAAATGAGAACTATAATTTATTAGAATAAAGAAAATTTTTAGCTTCCAGTGCACCTTTGCGTGCTGCTTCTTCATGACTCAACTTCAGTGTTCTAAGAATGTGTGTGACATTTCCTTGCACTATCAGACACTGAAAGTGTGAGAAAAGTTCTCTTCTAGAATACATAGCTTTCTAGAGCTCATAAATGATTTTAATTCAAATTTTAAAACATTTCAAAGCCATGTGACTCCCTTATGTTTTCAAATAGACAAAACACAGAAAATACTTCCTAAACTTTCACCAGAGCTAATTAGCCAAAGGCTATTTTCACTCCAGTTTCTCCCTAAATATTTGTCCCAAGACAGTACTATCCATCTAAATAAAACCATATTTTTTCATGGTCACACATATGAGCCAGTTTAGAATACACAGCAGGACAAGAGGCCTCCTGTACTAAAGCTTTCTATACGAAAAAGGGTAATTTGAAACTTAAAACCCAAAAGACACCATGTCCTGATACCATTTTCTCTTGATTTTAACCAGTTTATTTAATAAAATTGAGGGATTACATGCTTACAGTAATTTCTTTTTTATGAACCATTTTTAGGAAATGCCTTGCCCTTTCTTCAGTCCTTTGTACCACAAAAAAAAAGGGTTTTTTTGGTAAAGCCAAATGTGTTCTCCAAGCCATATCCATGCCCAGGTCTTTTGTTTATAGGATTTGACATTTTTACAAATGACATAAAAGACTTATCAGGTGTTAGTATGCTATAATTAAGTAAATATTCCCTCATGTAAAACATATGAGGATCTTAAGTGTATATACCCAGGTGCACATACATATGTGTGTGCTCATGTGTGTAGAAGATAATACACATTACTTTGCAATAAAGAGAGGATTGCTGACAAACCTAAATAAAGCTATAATAATACACAGGTATGAAAAAGGAGAAATCATTATTTCGAATTAGCTGTTCTGAACCAGATATAAATATGGCAGTTATTACTGTCAGGTTTATGAAACTGATGAATCTCTGCTGTAAAGTAAAAGAAACTTCATATTGAGTGGAGATTATATAGTTCATAGAGTCTCTTAGGTCATTTATATCATTTCACTACCTTTGGTGAAGATCTTACTGCACAGAATGTTTCACTTAACAGTCCTTGATCTCTGCCTTTCACACTCCAGTGTCAATTCAGCGTTGATTTCAATGCTGATACCATTCTTAATTCAGTCTGTACCTTCTACTGCAGTCTGTTCTGTCATATTTCAGTCACAATGACTGAGAACATGGTAACTGATGCTTGTACAAAATAGATGTTAACTATACCATCAAAGCGCTCTAGACAAAAATTTAGGACAGTTTTTTGCTTAACACTTTTCTCCTTGGCTGACATGGTAAATCTTTCCTATAGTATATCAAGATCTTTAAATCAACACTCAATTAACTAAATCCATCCTAAACACTACAGAAAGCCCAGTCTTTGTGAAGATGCTGAATGCTCTGTGTGTGCACGTGTGTGTGTAACAAGCCAGCCAGAAGAATGAAGAATCCATTATAATTAAATCTGTCGAGATAGAACATGGTGAGCAATCTCCATTTCAAATTTTATCCACATAAATTCATACATGGCATATTAATTGTACATATTCTTTTTCTGTATTTGAAACATTTCTCTAGACTTTGTGACCTAAAACTGTCTTCCTAAATTTAGCTGGAAGAACTGCAAAAGTAAATGATAATGTCTGTGTCACAACATTAAACACAAACATCCTTTTAAGTGCAAATTTTTGGTTGGTGTGCATTCAAACATTCAAAAATATGAAAATAAATAACCATGCTGTGACAGATTCTATCTTCCCATCAATCAGAATACGGTATGTGATTTGCTACACTGTACAAGTCCTGTCTGCAATTAGAGGAGACTCACCAGCACAAGACGATTGCAGCAGAGCTGACAACTCGTGCTGACCTCTAGGAATAACACTGCTGTCGAACAGACACGCAGCGAGAGCTTCTAAAATGTTCCTTACGAAGAAAATCAATACAGAGACAAAAAAAAAAAGAAATATCAACATCCAGGGGGGGATAAACGGCTCACAAGATTTGGTCTTAGTTGATTCTCCTTGAGTCTTTTACATTGTCTAAAAGAATAAATTGTATGAACAGATGTTCTCTGGTTTCTAATCCTAGAGGAGACTCGGGCACTTAAAGGTATGTACGGCGGTTGGCAGCACCTGAGCTCCCTCAGGAAAGCACGTTGGCTTCTGCTAGCCCAGCCCCAAGAGCTCGCTCTATACATTCTGCTTTCCTCTCCCATTAGCAAGAAAAATGCATTATCTTAAGCTAAGAGCATTTCAGCTTTCTGACTAGGTAGAAAGTTTCTTATACAGGTACTGTTGTACATGATGCCATACTAAACCTCTATGCTGGACCTACTGTGTATGTAGTAAGCTGCGTTCGTTGTGAGAGAGAGAAAGGAGGTGGGGGGTGGGAGCAGTTCATAAACCCCATTTTTCCCAGGGCTATAATGGAAATGGAAAGAAGGTGTGCTGAGGGCCAAACGATTGTTTTCTTGAATCCTACCTTGCCTGAGAGCTGCAAATCAAGGTGAAAGACAAACTCGTTATGCTGAAGTAATTCAATTTTTTGCAAAGGAACCTTAAATCCACCATTTAGGTGTCACAGGGATCCTCAAACAAACCGACTTGAAACCATTTCAATTTCTAATATTTGTAAAAGTCTTGATGACCTCATGCCATTTCACTGCAAATAAGATACAGCACCAGAAAAAGTGTCTTTAAGAGAGGATACAAACTTTCCTGTCCTGTAGGTGTTGTTCAGATGTGTCAGACATATAAGACCTATAGAGAAAAGTGTGCATTCTGGCACTTAAATACAATGTAAACCCAAATCCCCTCATCAAATCAGCAAGACCTGGATTTGGAGCTCAGTTTCTGACCAAAGGGTTGCAATCTGTTTTGAAGAAAAAGACTATCTGCAGGCTCTTTCACATTGTTACCAAAATTGGGAAAAGGTAAATAAATTTGATAAACAAATGTCTGGTACCTGTCTTCATCAGATTAAGATATTTGTTAAAGATATCCGATGCTGAAGTTTCAGAATATTAGTAAGAATGAAAATTTGAATCTGAAATGTGTGATAGCTACATACGTTTCCTCCAAAGAGAGGAGCATCTAGTATCTTGCAATTTAAGGCTACCAGGAGTTTTATTATTTGTCAATTAATTAAATGACATCAAAATGTTGGCAAAAAAAATAAAAATACTATTGGTCTAAAACCCCTGAAAAAAAAAGGGGAAAAATCATTGCATAAGAAGGATAGAACTACTCACTCACATCAAATTCTAAGAACACCAGAATAAGACACCTAGAAAACCAGAATCAACAGTAGAAGAATTTTGTTACCAAGTTTCCTTTCATCAGTGGTTTGTGTGTTCAGACCTGAGAACGAAGTTTCCATCTGGCCCCAAATACTCTAGTTTTCCTAAGAGCCACAGCTACAAGAATTCAATGGCTATACCTCAGGGTGGCTAAATCCTTGGCAGAATAACAAAATACTCTTCAGAAAGAGTAAGCATGATTTTAGATCATGATGGGAGGTAGAGTGGCAAAGCTTTGTTGCTGGAAAGACACATTTGCCTGTGGTCAGGAGTTCCACAGAATTCTGTGTATGTCTGTGTTGTTACACCATTTAAGAGCCCAGTTCACTGAAGTACCATGTTGAAATGGTAAATTTGCAGCATGGTCTGGCTTTGGACAGGGCATTATGAGACTGATACAGCCCAGAAACATGTTTGCTAGTGGCCAAATGTCAATTCTAGCTTCGAATGTTCTCCAAAATTTGAAATTCCTAATAATGTCTAAGCTAATTTAGAGCAGAAAATCTCTCTTGGAAATCAGCACACTTTCTGAACACCTTCTTGAGATAACTTGTGTGATAGTACTTAACAGACATCAGAATTTGATCTCCAGAAGAAATCAAGTGGATTTTAAGTACCTCATGATCATGGGAGGCATTCCAGGTCCAAACTGTGAAATCTAGACTCCATTTGGCTGCAGTCTGACCTCTAGACAAAAGAGTCTCCATCTCAAGCTAACACTTGAACATGAAGAAAGTTTTCAAATATTTGAAACTGACCAACCAGCAAAATTCCCTACGCATCTGTTCAAGTACGGAGCATTCCTTATGTACACAGCTTGATAGGACCAAAGAATACAGGCATCTTCCCCTGTGACAAGATATTTTTGGATTCATAAAATAAGCATTCACTAATATGTCTCACCTGCAAAGCTCATCATAACAGACATCCTCAAAGTTTACCTTTGAAATCAAGACTCCACAGGAAAAAAAATAACAAACAAGAAATGCCAGCTGCACTAATATCCCTTTTTACACCAAAAGGTGAGTCACCAGAGTATTTTCCCTGGGGAAATTATCTAAAATAAAACCTTGGTAACAAACCCAAACTATTACAGAATACACTGAACTTAGCCATACAGAAGCATGTCACTAAAATGCATTTTCACTGAAAATCCTATTGCTTATGCTCCTTGCTATGCAAGCAGATAAGATACTTAACATATTTTGCCCACATACACAGTTGGAAAAATATGAGTTTGGTTTTTTTGCTTTGCTTTTCCCTATTTTCCTCTGCATTTTATTGATTTCTTTTTATGGTTTCTATAAGCAGCCTCACCATTTTTGCCCTGATTGTAAAAAAACATGATGCTGTTTTGAAATATCAAAACTAAGAAAGTGTCTGTCAGCACGTTGACCTTACATCTGCTTACATAAGTATATCTGTCCCTCCTCATCTCAGCACTCTGCAGTGAGCCTAATGCTAACATATAAGCATGCCTGGTCAATTAATTTGTAATGCGTGTCTCCACATAGAGAAATAAAGAAATATTTCAAAGTGAGGATGTCCCCATATGATCCAATAGCTTGCAGTGACAGTGGTTAGTACTGGATGCCTCAGATACACGTGCTGAATCTCCTGACAATCCAGAATTACTAGGCTGCTAGGCATAGGTCTTCCAACCTAGGTAGCTATTGGTTTCATTCTGTGTAAGCATATGAAGAACTTAGACTACTTAATTCAGGAACATTTCCAATGTATTTCATTGTTTGTTCCTTATTCTTGTCCTAGGAATAACGNGGAGGTGTTCCTGTGCAACATGCTCTAGGTGTTCCTGCTCCGGCAGGGGGATGGGACTAGACGATCTTTTGAGGTCCCTTCTAATCCCTGACATTCCGTGATTCCGTGACTAAAAGTCTGGTCTGAGAGCTGTATTCTTCACAATCAATATTACAAATGTTTGCATTGAAAATATTGACTGAATACTTATGTATAATGTCATTTATTTCAAGCAGGTGGTAAATAGATGAGTGAACTCACAATCAACTGATGGTAATTAACAGTTCTACTTTTTCCCACCTCAGTGCATTTAGCAGGTGTCGTCTTTGAGCTATGCACTATGACCCTTTCCTTAATAAGCTGTAGTAAGCTTTAATCTACCAACAAGGGATAAATCCATTCTCTAACATGGCATTCAAAAAACAATGAAAGAGAAGAAGTTTTAAACATCCCAAGACCACATTGTGCAAACTACAGGTTCATAAAGAACTGAGTAATCGGGACTACCCTGAGTAAGAAGACAAGTCAATGGTAAAAAATAAAGAGCCTCCAACTTGGCCAAAGCTCTGATTAATTTGAAATCTATTCCATACCAATTGCACACAAACTGCTAACTAAAACTGCACAGAAAATGCCTCTGTCAGTTTCTCAGTTACAACTGACATTACATAACTGTAGAAGAAACCTGCTAAAAAGATGTCAAAATATCCATAGACCTTCAGCTGAAAACTTTAAAGAATCCTCTCAGAGGGAGAAGAGATGCAGAATTAATACATATCAAAAAGGTTAATATTAACAATATTATTATAACTAAAAATTGCTAAGGTAAGAAGATGAGATAGAACTTCAGTGGATCAAAACCTATCTTTAACCCAAAATAGCTCCTCTTACTCCTGAATATCCAGACAGAGGGACCCCAGGAAATACTCAGAACATCTATCATCCTGTTTATAGCTATGCCATGGCCAGAGCTCTTAAGAGCCCATGGTGGTAGTGGGTAACTTTATTAGAACCCTCCAGTGCTCTTCCTGCAGCTTCTTCCTTTCCAGGCAGAGGTCTTACAATAGCACTCTTGTGACAGGTAGGATTGTGACTGGCTTTCACTACCTTCATGGTGCAAATGGACTGGAACTAAGCTGAGAAATGGAACGAAATCTTGAAATTAAGGAAAATATTTCTAATTTTATTACCCCATCCTCAGCAAAAGTTGAAGTATCTTGTTTTGATCTGCACCATACATAAAATGGCAGAATTCCATCAGCAAAAGGAGGTTTAACTAACCATGTTGACTTAGCAGACAAAATGTAATCTCATTACTTTGATTTTCTAATAGTTTGGCAAGGTTCTCATAGCTTCCAAAAAGCTAGAGGCATTAAAGGTTCACAGGTTACCCAGCTCTTAAATACTTCATAAGACAAACTAGATAGAAATCAATGTCCTTAAAAGTCATTCTACGAGAGAAGCGTAAGTGANTGGTTAGTACTGGATGCCTCAGATACACGTGCTGAATCTCCTGACAATCCAGAATTACTAGGCTGCTAGGCATAGGTCTTCCAACCTAGGTAGCTATTGGTTTCATTCTGTGTAAGCATATGAAGAACTTAGACTACTTAATTCAGGAACATTTCCAATGTATTTCATTGTTTGTTCCTTATTCTTGTCCTAGGAATAACGATCTCTCTCTCACACACACACACAGAAATAACAAGTACAAAAAAAAGACTATCTCTGATTTATATATATTCTGAACTTTATATTTATACATATATTCTGAAATAGAATTAGAATTCCTAGCTTTAACTTCTTTAGCATTTCCTAGACATCTTCCCTAATTCCCATACTTTGTTACTGAAGCTGAGTAATCAGTGTGGACACTACAATCATGAGAAATCACTGAATATCAAAGGTCCCCTCAGTTCAAGAAGGACACAGAACTTCTGGAGAGAGTCCAGCACAGAGCCACAAAGATGATGAAGNGGGACTACCCTGAGTAAGAAGACAAGTCAATGGTAAAAAATAAAGAGCCTCCAACTTGGCCAAAGCTCTGATTAATTTGAAATCTATTCCATACCAATTGCACACAAACTGCTAACTAAAACTGCACAGAAAATGCCTCTGTCAGTTTCTCAGTTACAACTGACATTACATAACTGTAGAAGAAACCTGCTAAAAAGATGTCAAAATATCCATAGACCTTCAGCTGAAAACTTTAAAGAATCCTCTCAGAGGGAGAAGAGATGCAGAATTAATACATATCAAAAAGGTTAATATTAACAATATTATTATAACTAAAAATTGCTAAGGTAAGAAGATGAGATAGAACTTCAGTGGATCAAAACCTATCTTTAACCCAAAATAGCTCCTCTTACTCCTGAATATCCAGACAGAGGGACCCCAGGAAATACTCAGAACATCTATCATCCTGTTTATAGCTATGCCATGGCCAGAGCTCTTAAGAGCCCATGGTGGTAGTGGGTAACTTTATTAGAACCCTCCAGTGCTCTTCCTGCAGCTTCTTCCTTTCCAGGCAGAGGTCTTACAATAGCACTCTTGTGACAGGTAGGATTGTGACTGGCTTTCACTACCTTCATGGTGCAAATGGACTGGAACTAAGCTGAGAAATGGAACGAAATCTTGAAATTAAGGAAAATATTTCTAATTTTATTACCCCATCCTCAGCAAAAGTTGAAGTATCTTGTTTTGATCTGCACCATACATAAAATGGCAGAATTCCATCAGCAAAAGGAGGTTTAACTAACCATGTTGACTTAGCAGACAAAATGTAATCTCATTACTTTGATTTTCTAATAGTTTGGCAAGGTTCTCATAGCTTCCAAAAAGCTAGAGGCATTAAAGGTTTCACAGGTTACCCAGCTCTTAAATACTTCATAAGACAAACTAGATAGAAATCAATGTCCTTAAAAGTCATTCTACGAGAGAAGCGTAAGTGAAACAATCCACAGCATACCTCAGTATAAAATCTAAAACACAGAAAAATCATTTGTAGTAAGAAATGCATTTTGAGCAGATAAAAAAGAAACAGTTGTTTAAAAAAAAAATAAAAAAATAAAAATCACATTAGTAGCATTAAAACTGGGCCATCTGGAGTTGAGTGCTGTGTTGCCCTCCCAATCACTTGCTTGAGGCTTATAAACATCATAATCATAGAAGCATGCTTCTAGAGGGAATAGAAACTGCCCCGGGTAACCATGCCTCTGCTAAACCAAGATGATTTAGACCTCCAAAGTAAATAGGCCATAGTTATTACAAGCTGAAGAAATTAGGATAAGATAAGGTAACACCAGAAAGATAACAGCCTCAACAATTTGCAAGTCAAGAGCAACACATGCACTCCTGTGGAGGTTTTCAAGGACACAGAAAGAAACTGGTGACCTGTAACAACATTCTGCCCCTGTTCACATTGCAGCAGGTACCATATTGCAGGACTGCCAGCAATGTGCTCTTTCTTCCCTTAGCAATGAGAGGATATAACTATCAGCTGGGGTTTTTTTCCTAGAATTAGGCCTCCATTAAGTACTTTCTTACTGAAAACTGAAAATAATCTTAGAGAATCCTAAGAATGGAAAACAAGCAGAAGAGATACTCCCATTTCAGCAAGGCGGGTGTGTAACATGCTTCCCCACGGGCTAGTACGTTTTGACAGCTCAAGATCTCATCCCAGGTCTGATCTGCTACTCACTAATTACCTGTCTTCTTTCTTAGCCCCATGTGTTCCCTTTCTCAAAATCTGAGTTTATTGCTTCCCTTTTTTGCTATTTTAGAATAGTCTGTTATCTGTGTTCAGAGCACACAGGATACTTTTGTGCACTGCAAGAAGGCAAGTAAGATTCAGGCAATACATTAGTAAAAAAATCCAGCAGTAAAAATAGTGAAGCACTATTTTTACTTTGTACTTTTACTTTTTTACTATTTTTATACTAAAAAAGCAAGGATAAAGCAGAGTCTACTTAAAGCATTAGAGGTTTTGTTCTCCTGTTAAGCCACAATGAGCTACAAGTGGAAATCAATCATAATTTTATTGAACTCATCTAGTTAAGAAGTGTTAGGTATCTGTAAGGATAATTTAGCCATAATTTGGGTAAGGTGCTATTTTAATATGCTTTTAATATATATACTAGGAGACTATTACCATTGCCAAAATTACTCAGGCCCCGTCAGCACTAAGAGAAAAGCCACTTCCTATATTCAGCATATGGTCCAGTTAATTGATGGAACTCAATCATCCCTAAGGACGCACTTGCTACTGATGTACTAGCTGCATTTTGAGACTCCAGTCCTAGAGGCAGTAATGGAAATATCTGACACATCTGGGTACCAATATCTATGAGACTGAAAAGAAATACTGTGCAGATATGGAAATAACCCAGAAAACTGTGAATATGGATTTATTACATTCTGAGTATGCATTCATATCATCGACAGCCAGTGTCTGAAAAATGCCTTCCTAAGCTCAAGAAGATTTATCTGACCAAGTTGTCTAGCAGCTTAAAAAAAACAACTGTGTTTTCTTTTAGCCACACAAACTTCTTCCCTATTTTCTTAGGTTCTTATCCTAATTAATTTTCTAAAGTCTGCTTTCCAACTCAGTCACTTCAGATGTTCTGTTTTGCCCATTTTTGGCATGTGTCACAGCTCTAGTCCTTCAACTGATCCAAAGAAACTTCAGTAAGCCTTTGCTAACTAGATCAGTTGACTGCACAGAAAACTTGTGTAAAAAGTGACCCTACAAGCTGAAACAACAGAAGTTTAATTTTTGGAGACAGGAAAGAATCTGACCATGTACAACCATATAGACAAAACATGATTAACAATGGACTTCCTACACAGAAGCATAAATGGACTCATAAATGCACTCATTTTCAAAGCCAATGGCACTAAATGAGAAACAAATAATACATGTTAAATAAAAAGGAGAAACTAAAAATACCTGTTTTGATGCACCTGTGCATAGCAATTAAATTAGCCAACACATACTCAGCACTTCTGGCCTTTTAATAGCTTTACTTATAAAAGTTCTGCAAAATAAAATACATTTAGAAATATAGTTCAAATATAACTTACTAACTTTAGGAACATTGATATTACCAGAATTATTCTTTGCCTCCCTGCTATCACAACAAACCTTTCAAACTACAGAATGCAGTTACCAAGATGAAGGCTGGTACAATTGAAGAACCTGCTTTACTTACTCTCCAAGGAGAGCTTTGTCCTAAACTACCCCACTACTCAGGGTGAGTGCTAGGTGGTTACACGAGGTCTATATCCCATTAAAGCTTGAGGTCTATTTGTAACTATAACAATAACTTCTAAAATGATGACTGGATCTTCCTTTAAGGTCTGGGCTTTGTTTTGCTTTTGGGTTGGGTTTCTGGGTTCATTTGGGGACTTTTGGGGGGAGTTGTTTGTTTAAGATAGAGAAGGATATTTCTGCATCCTACTAGTGCAGAGTTAATTACTCAATTCTTTAAACACGTAGATTCTGGTGTCCAAGCTTAATTGCTAGATACTGTCAAAGAATGCAAAGGGGAATATTAAATATAATTATAGAAAATTAGTATGCCTGGGGTAAAGGAAAGGAGACATAAGCAAAGCTCTTTTTGCCATACAAAGGTTAGGGTGTTTTTCACTATGCTCATGGAAACACGGGAGGTGCTTCTGGCACCTGTTGCTACACAATAAAGATAAGCAAGGATAGAACCTTGAAAAGCTCAGCTTGATTTCTCAGTGGGGTAAATTAGCCAAGGTAGAGTGCTGCACTCAGGTAACTACATTGCTTTCAGGACCT
>VYZX01006004.1:67964-78111 GCA_013401335.1 Brachypteracias leptosomus | reverse complement strand
GGTGTACAGAAAGGCTTTTCCTTGTACTTGCTCCTATGCAGACCCAGAANTACAGAAAGGCTTTTCCTTGTACTTGCTCCTATGCAGACCCAGAACATTGCTAAATCTTGTGTGCCATATTGCAAGGTGAAGAAAGTGAAAGACTGCACCTGCAGGAAGGAGTGGACAAGACAGGTGACCCTAAACTGACCAATGAAGCATTCCATCCCATATACATCATATTCTGTATAAAGCTGGGGGATCACAAAGGTCAAATGCTCTTCTTCAATGGCCATTATCTGAGGAGGACTCTGTCCTTTCTGCCTTTGATCCCCAATTCATGCATTCCTGAATCCAGTTCCAGAATCCAGCTCCTGAATCTGGTTCCCATCCGCCACCGAGTCCAGTCCTGGACCTCCCCAGTGCCTGCTCCACAGCATCAGTGGTGATAGTGACATAATTTCCAACAGTGGGTTTGGGTTTGATATTGGTTTTGTATATAATTATATATATTTCACCTTATTGTTATTATTTTAATTAATGCTGTTTTAGTTTTCTTTTTCAATACATAAGTCTCTCTTCCTTATTCCCTTTCTCTTCCACTTTGGGAATGTAGAGGGAATAATAGAGAGCATCTGTCATTTGTCTAGTAGTTGGCTCAGCCCTAATTCTTGACAAATATATAGGTGAGATCCCCAAGCATTTGATAAGAAAAGCTGTCTTGGTGCTGAGAAAAATGTCAAAACTGGTAATGTGTATTTGTATTGTGATTTTTGCCACATGTATGTTACATACAAATATTCCTCAAAGATTTGAGAATAGAAAGTTTCTTTTTAAGGAAAAAAATGCAAAAAGTATGTGTAGAATGTCTTCTTAAAGAGCATTAACAGTGATTGACAATGACTTTAAATTCAGATTCAGTGATTTAAGTGCAAGGAGGATTTTATGTGATTAACTTCCAGGACTGGGATTAAGAACGAATTTGTCAGATTCCAAACTCCTCCATAGATTTTTCATGTGACATTGGAGAAGTAACTTCACCCACCTCTCTTCTTAATTTACAAAAGAGTATCCAATTTTTCTTTGCACTTTCATCATCTAAAAAGTAAATCCTTTGAACAAAGTGAGGAATATAGATTAATTCCCCAATCTTCCAGTAAAGATAAATTTACATATGGATATCTTTAAGTCTCAAATGTTCAACTCGGTCCTGGTGAACCAAAGTTGTAGAGAGAACACTACAAAACATCAGCTCCATAGATACCACAAAACAATTTTGGACAATATTTCAGTAGCTTTACTCCCTTTGCTTCACATGGTTCACTATTATTTTAAAACTTGTACTATAAGGTAAGGAGAATGTGTGTATTTCAGTTTTTAAGGATGGGGAACAAATTATAAAGGCTTCTGCCAAAAAAGATGAAGACAGCACCAGTAGATGAAAACACAGAGCAGAAGACAGCAAATCCTCCATTCCTCTTAATTAATGTGGTTGCAAAACAGCTTAAATATGAAAAACTGTCTTTTTGACTGAATAAACTGAGCTTTTTTAACATACTGCTGATACTTAGAAATCTTAATTAATAGCTGAAAATTATGGCATATATTAGGGAACATTTTCTTAAGAATAATAATAGACTCCTAGTCTCTCTGCAGACAAAACTAATTTATTTCCTCCCATATCTGCTCTGTCCTCTACCTCCCTGGGACCCCTGCCTATGATGGGGGGAGCACAATGTGTGTCCACCTTACAAGAGGATGATGAGAGTGTTGTTGTCACCCTTAAGTGACTACCAGCTGCTGCTATCAAATCAAAAATGGCTGGAAAAATTGAAAGGGACATAAGAAAGTAATCCTTTCAAATTGCCACAATATTTACTGGAAAGAGAGGCTTTCAGAGGAAATCAAGCATGTAATCCTGTAAACCCTCTGCCCAGTCATAGCATGAGCTCACAGGGCACCTACCGAAATATGGTAACGATCACAGTTCTGCAGCTCAGGGAACATATGAAAATAATGAACACATTTAAAAAATAGGGAGAGGTTCACTATTCAAGTCTTTTCCATGGGCTTAGAACAATTGTTGCTATTCATAATTAAAAGCACCCAGCTATATACTTTTGGCTGTTATCTAAGTTTGTTTAGAACTGAGATGGTAAAAAGCTTC
This sequence comes from Brachypteracias leptosomus, assembly GCA_013401335.1. Lineage (NCBI taxonomy): Eukaryota > Metazoa > Chordata > Aves > Coraciiformes > Brachypteraciidae > Brachypteracias > Brachypteracias leptosomus. The sequence goes on along the minus strand of VYZX01006004.1, from coordinate 75,965 downwards.
CCACCCAACACAAACACATTTATAGAAATAGTCACAGCATTATCATGCTGCATAATATTGAAAACATCCATTTTATGGCTGCACAATTTCCCCGTCATACTACTGTGTACCAGCAGTAACAAATACAAAAGCAGATCGATTTAAAGTTCAAGTTAAGTTGCATGAGTTCCCCATGGTGAAGCAATTATTCCCTCAGAGGCTCTCATTTTCTTTATCACACCATGAATTTCTCAGACAACGAATGTACAGTTTCCACCATGTGGTTACTTGCATTGCAACAAAAATCTCAGGAACAGTATTTAAAGACAGACATTTTTCTCCCTGTAGATGATTCCTTAAATTTGAAGTTTGATCTCTTTACAAAACATTTATTCTTGGAAAAGTCATGTTCCCATTACTGTAATCTAAGCCATCCTTTTCTCTTTAAATTCACAAGTTGTGTACTTCTCAATAACACAGGTTAAACTTTTCAAGAAAAATCTGGGGTGTATGTAATAATGCTATGTATATCAGGTTGCAATTAAGGGGTGCAGCTGTTATTTTGTATGTCTAAGAACTGGAGATAGACATCGTTACTGAACCTTATCATTATACTCTGCAATGCATGGACAACACTGGTTTCAAACCTGTCAATATGATCAAAACCAAGCTTCCCCCTTGCAGCACTCAGCCCTATTTGGGCCAGTAGCTTCAATCTCCAGCTGTAGCCTTCCTGTAGCCACCATTTCAAGCATGATCTCCATCTCTTCTTTTTCTCCCTTTGATGTTACCTTTAGAGAACAGAGCTCTGCAGATCTTCTCTCCTAGAGTCCCATAGAAGGGTGACTGTAGAAAAAAATTCCCTATTTAAGCCCATTGTTTCTAGTTGCCATTCTTGTGGGTATTCCTTTTAAGGTTTGACCAGAAGTGAAAAAAAAAAAAAGGAAAAGAAAGAAAAGAAAGCCCATCCAACTTTACAGAGAATTTCCTAAGGTAATAGAAGTAGATCAGATAATTTCACATTGCGAATGTGAATGGACTTACCAGGTTTGATAAGACTGATGATGATTTTATTTTTGGTTTGGTAAAGACATCATTGACTGTCTTTAGTGGTCAATTCTCTGGCTTCAAGAAATTGCAATAATAAAATTAATTCCATTTAGTTCTCCATTCTTTTTTTTTTTTTTTCCCTGCTAAATATTATTTATTTTCTCATCTCTCTTTTTTCACAGTTGCAGAGTGCTAAAGAACTCATCAACTAGCAGAAACTATATTAAGACCTAAATTCTGTTTTCATTTTCACTTTTATTAGACATGATATGAATACATTCTTTGGAGATTTAATTTTCATGAATATCTTCTTTCTGACAATTTCCATAGGTAGCTGAGTTGTTTTTTCTTGTGGCTATATGCAGATGTAATAAATAACACTTTTACATAATGTTTCCTATTGCCTTAATCAATAGAAGGAGGCAGCTAGCTGGTATGAAACACTAGACTGAAGGGGTTATGTGGGATTTGGGCACTTGAACATGAGTGCAGGATGCTGCACCATAACCTTTCTCACAGTCATCTACAGTAAAAGACAAGAATGGCTGAGGGGTGAAAGAGACATCTAGAGTCAAATAAGGATAATATTTGTAATACAGTTTTTTCCTGCAAATTGCATGCATACACACACAAATATATATATATGCATGTACTCATTTATTTATTTTCACATTTTTGTATGCTAATTTTAATTGTGTGGTTGCCGATAGCTAGGCAAGCTATTATACAAAGTCCTGAATAAAGATAAAGAGGAAGAATGATCACGCTAGGCAGAGTTTCAATGAAAGAGGCAAGATCACAGACAAGACTGAGATTTTACTGTGAGATGTGGCACAGTGTGTATACAAGCCTGGGAGGAAAGAGCAAGACAAACTGTGCGGAGTCATGAGGGAGACAAGCACAGTGAGGTAGAGCTTCAGAAGGCTATGAAGGAGAGAACAAGAAGTTCAAACCTATATGGCAAACGAGAGGGTGAGTCTGAGAGCTATAAAAAAAAAGTGTTGTTGCCTGAAAGTAAAATTTCATCCTCAGTATTATTTGAATTACTTTAACAGAAGTATCACAGGTATTATAACCCCTCCATCACCACTTAAATAATTTATAAAAGCAGAGGCTCCTACAGGTCCACCACTGAAATCAGTATTTTCTTGTGGATAATTTGCTTTCACTCACCTATCTGTCACCTACTTCTTGGCTTTGGAACTAGGACTAATCAGCAATTTTCTACAGTAGGAAAATGAATATATTTAGAGCTCCTCAGAAATAACTGTGTCATTTACACAATTCCCATGAAAAGGAAATTAAAAAAATGTAATTCAGGAAAACAAATATTTCAGTTTGGTTGCATGGAAGTGAAATTCAACATCTTGCTGCTCCCTGGGGCAATTCCCTGCCACGCAAGACCCCCCATCCCCAAGAGTTACAGGTAAGTGATGGAGCTGCAACACTTGCAGGGGCTCAACTCCAGAGCAGGCAGAAGGAGGGCTCATCATATCTGACCCAGCACAGCAGAAGCAGCCTGAAACTGTATTTTCTTGAAATCTGACCTCCCAGACAAGCTCTGCTTTAGTGAAAGTGCATTGAAATAAATCAGTTTTCATTAAATACTTAAGTTTTTACAAAGTATCAGTTTCCACAAAGAAGCAGTTTGCTGAAAAATTCCTGACAGGTTTTGTTCACAGGACTGAGCTTGGTGAGAGCAGATATCTGTGTTTGCAGCTGGTTTTTGTGAGGAACTTATGTTTTAACTGTTTCATGATACTTAACTGAGAAAGAAAAAATAATCAAGGAATGTTATTTTTTCTTTTAAAAGTGTATTTGTCAGCCTTGCTGCTCCAAAGGTGTAATGATGGACAGCTAGGTAATAATATGCACTAAATAATAATGTTACTGCAAATGTAAATTTTAAGAAGAGAGAAAAAAGGAAAAGAGCATGTGTGTCATCCGGAGGCATAGACAAAACTACAGCTTATCAGTAATTTGATAACTGGTCAACCAGCAGTGCTCACTAGTACATGACTATTATCTACATGTTTTCCCATTTATTACATGCCAGCTGAGGCCAATTTTCAGCTGGGAACTATAGCAGCTGTCTCTGTGGAAAATAAAAGAATGTCACTTTAAATTTCTTTGTGGAATGAAATAAATGTCAGCTTCATGCTGGAAATGTACAGTGATATATATTTTTTCTGACCTGAACATGTTGCATCAATTCATGCTCATGAAAACGTCATTTGTGAATTGGGTTTTTTTTCTTGCTTTTTAACCAATTCCCAACCTAAAAAACCCCCCTTTTCTAGTTGCTCAGTGATCACAGTGTAAATTTTACACTAAACCTCTCACACGGTCCTGAAAGCTTTAAAGAATTTATAGTTATGCTGGTATAGTTTGCCATTGAATAAATTTTAATAGAAAAGACAATGAAAAGGGAGGGAGGGAGGAAGGGAGGAAAGAAGGAAGGAAGGAAGAGAAAGAGGGAGGGAGGAGGAAGGAAGGGAAGGAGGGGGAGAGAAGGAAGGAAAACATATTTTCTATGCTTTTCCCAAATTACAGAAGCAATTTTCTACATATGTAGGCTATATTCTTCTGAAACTATATCATTACCCAAGCTCTATCTTTTCAACTGAATTTTGGCCATTGTCATGTTTGACCAATCTAGAGACATAGAATTATTAGAAATATCTGATCTTTCAATAACTGTTTCTGGAACTATTTGCCTGTTCTTCAACCATTATTGGCCACTATCCCTAGAGAAGATAAGCCTGATATAGGACTAAAAAGCTACTCTTATACTAAGTTACTATCTAGCTCTAAACAGTAGGAAAGAAACCAAAAGGTCACATTTCATCAGGTTTTCATTTTCCATTCTAATTTTCAGAAAGACGCATCTCTGTATTTTTCACAGAAGTGTAAAGAACTCCCTACCTCTGATAATCCTTTTATGCTTTTACATTAATATGACAGAGTACAGAGTATTAATTATTAAATACTGCTTATACAGTGTGGTGAATATACACTATTTTACAGAACTTAAGATAAGCAATGGTTCCATTCTTAATGAGCTTGCTATGATTAAATTCATTGTTGAATAAACATATGAAATGTAGCTAGGACTTAAATCACACAGAAAAAATCTTTAAACCAGATAGAGGCACAGATGTGAATCTAACTTGTTCCTGGGTTATGAAAATTAAGAATAGCAATTGTAGACTATAATTAACTATTTACTCATATAATTCATTGAACTTTTTGGCTAAGCATTTATAAAATATGCAGACAGATACTTCTGGATGTTGCATGCATGTTATACATATGCAGGTGAGCTGAAAAGCTGATCTGTGATGTCTAATGGTCCATAATATCTAATATGTATGATGCTATTTTGCTTTTGGATAAATATGCTGGTTATTAGAAGTGTGTAAGGGTACCCTTAGCATTGTAGACACGTTATTTCAAATCAAGAGTCATTTTACCCTCAAACCTTGAATGACACAAATCTCTTTCACTACTCACATCATAACTCACAGCTGTGGCATAGTTGTGTGTAATATGTTTCTTCGGTTGAAAAGGGGAACCATTCAAGGAGCCGGTTTATCAATTATCTATGCACCTTTCTGGAACTGTTTATATATAAAGGCAAAAGGTATAGTAAATGGGGTATAAAAGAATGAAAATAGAAATAAATAAAAATCTGTAATGCTGAACCATGATCATAGACTGATATTTAAGAATTTACTAGGTACAGTAATATGCAAATGTTAATAAATTCATTGCTTTTCAACATTAAAAGGGAAGAAAATCTCTCTTATTCCCAAATCCAAATGAACCTCTTTCCAAATATAATATAATAATCATTCTATCGCAATGATCTCACATATAACAATACTTTCATCATGGGCAGATGAGCAACTTCCTAAGGAAGAAGCCAGTCTCTTCTCTGCATCATGCCCATGAGGTTACTTGAGGTGAAAAGCTGCACACTTGGGTGCCATCTCTAATTTCATGACGTCAGCAGAGCTGATCTACAACTACTTGTTGAAGAATGTCTTCCTTTGCTACTCCACACACTTCGTTTGGGCTAACAGACCTTCCTCCTTAAATGTCTGATCATTAGGTGGTTTGGGACCACCAAAAAGACAGAGGCACATAACCCTTTTCACAGTAGAAGTGATGAAATGGGTTCTTCTGTCTCATCAACCTCTTTTCTTATCCCAACTTTATAGCTCACCTCATGGACTGCTCTAGCATGACAAACCAAACACAGTTGCACCCCATATTTTCACTACAGACTGACTTTATGGTCAGCGTCTGGGTTGGACAGATAAGGACAAGAAAGATAATAATTTTTAATCCCAAATCACAGCTGTCTTGGTCTTGATATAAATCAGCAAGCTAGGGACAGAAGACTTTGTACACATAGCGCTATCCACTTTACTATGCATTATGCATTAGCCAAAGTGCCAGGGGGAAAGATTCTAATTGTTGGTTTCATCAGTAAAGCTTGGCAACATACTGTTAGGCAGGGATATTTGAATACTAACCTTGAAAATACAGGAATCTACTGTCCTACTCTTAAGTATTACCTATATAATTTCTGCATGAACCTTACAGCATTTTTATTTCTAGTAGATTATCTTTATGGGGAGAACTTCTAGATTCCTAGTGTTAAATAGAAATTCATGCTTTTCTTGTATATTTGCAGCAAAATTTCTTGGCTATAGTACATAACACACACTGTGCATTACTTTCATAAAACAGATGCTGAAAGGATATAAAAATATGAATTTCTCTTTAATGTTAAAAATACTGAACTAGCAGAAGAAAACTAAATGCAGAATCAAAATATTGGTAGTTTTCAGCAGCCCAATTGAAGACCATTTATATCATAAAGTGTGATATAAAGGTGGACCCAGCTTTAGGAAGTCTTTATTTTCATTTAGCTTAAACATGATTTAAATCATTTAACTGGACTCTTTAGGATTTTTGTGTATTGACTGTGCACCAATATTTAATTCTTTATTTTCTCAGGAATTTACACTGCAATAAACTCTAAACCCCATGCATTAACTTAAAACAACTAAGATCTGTCTGATATATTTAGATTATTAGATTTTTGTAATCTTTTTGAGAAGTTATTTTCTGAGTTTGGACACATATAACAACTCTGTTGTTATTACTTACATTTCACTAGATTGATGTGGATCTTGTTGAAAGGTCATTTTTAATCTCTTTTGTATTCAGTGCAAATATCATTTTGCTTCTCTAAAAGACTAATAATTCATCTGGATTGTCATGTCTTATAGTGTCAAGCAAACTGGTGGGGTCAGTGACATTTTGATTGCTGTTAGCCAGCAGTAGCATAATCTAAGCTGATGTCTTTCCTTATTTACAGATGGACCAGTATGAACTAATGGTTACATCTGATCACTGCTAGCCTTCTTGAAAGACAAACAAGGGTGAAAAATGTTTTTTGGTTTTTTTTTCATGAACTGATTGATCAGCTGGAGGAGTTGTAAGATTCCTAAGAAACAGTCCATCTAATGTTTCTTGATTCATCAAATCATGACAAGCTTTTTCAAGTGAAAGCAGAGATAGTTTATCTCTTTTCAGTAAAAGATCTTCATGTGAACTTGGCAGGGAGTATCATCACATTTCCTTTCTGAAGGCTTAGATGAATTATATTATCTGACACTTCACCAAAGCTTTCTTTGAATACTTAAAGAATTTTTTCCCTAGATTACCATTATTCAGCCTGATTTGAAGAAAGTGGAAGGTGAAAAATGTTTTATTTTTCAAAAAGAGAATGTACTATTTAACCTGTTGCGAGCCATTCATTTTCAAGTGCTGTTACAGCCAAATGTCTTGTTTATCAGAAATAAGCTTCCTCTTATGCACATTTTAGCTGAAGAATGCACTCCTTTTGTATATTAAGCAAGTATTGCCCACTTGTAACTAATGAAACTCCACAATAGCTACTGTACATTTTGAATGTGATCACCATACCTCAGTAAAGAGTGGAAAGCTCCAAGAGTGGGAGTCATGGGAAGAATGTCATGTCTTTCTGTATCCCTCACTGGGTGCTGTCACTGTTTAACTTCCATGAATTAAAATACTAAAAGATGTTTCAAAATTAAAGGATGCTCCCAAAACCAAATTACTTCCTTTTTTATTATTCACTATTTTCTTTAAGGATCCCATCCTGATAGTTTATATATAGTAACAGTGGGTTGCTGAACCCTTTGGTTGAATACCTGACAAAATTAATTACGAACAACCAACCATACATCTATGCTTATCCTCAGCACTTGATTCTCATGGGTTCCAAGAGGAGAATGCCAACTGAGAAAGGATTTTTTTATGCTCTGTGCATTTGTGAGAGTGGATTTGCCCAGAAAAGAATGCAATGTAATCCGAGTCAAGAGTTGAGGAGTGTAGAGGCTAATATAGAATAATAGACTTATTTTATTTTACTCCTCATTCTATTAAGCATTCTACTAGTGCTGAAAAGGCAGAGGTCCTCAATATCTTTGTCACCTCTCTCTTTACCAGCGCTGTCAGGTCCCAGGTCATGGTAACAGAAATCCAGATTGAAGAAGACACAGATCCACCATCAGTGAAGGAAGAGTTGGTGTGTCAACTGCTTCAGGAGCTTGGCCCATACAAATCGATGGACCCAGATGCCATCCACCCAAGGTTGCTAAAAGAGCTGGCTGATGTCTTTGCGAGGCCGCTCTCCATAATCTTTGAGCTGTGGAGATCGGGAGACGTGCCTGAAGACTGTAAGAGGGCTAATGTCACCCCTATCCACAAGAAGGGTCCCAAGGAGCACTCACATTATTATAGACCTATTTGCCTTACAACAATCCCTGGGAAGGTTTTGGAGCAAATCCTCCTGGCGACTATGACAAGTAAGCTGAAGCACATAATTGGGAAAAGCCAACATGGATTCACCAGGGGCAAATCGTGCTTGAC
>VYZX01006004.1:48282-62399 GCA_013401335.1 Brachypteracias leptosomus | reverse complement strand
GGGCTACAAAGATGATTAAGGGAGTGGAGCATCTCCCTTATGAGGAAAGGCTGAGGGAGCTGGGTCTCTTTAGCTTGCAGAAGAGGAGACTAAGGGGAGACCTCATTAATGTTTATAAATATATAAAGGGGGAGTGTCACGAAGATGGAGCCAGGCTCTTCTCGGTGACAAACAATGATAAGACAAGGGGTAACGGGTACAAACTGGAACACAGGAGGTTCCACTTAAATATGAGAAGAAACTTCTTCTCAGGGAGGGTAACAGGACACTGGAACAGGCTGCCCAGGGAGGTTGTGGAGTCTCCTTCTCTGGAGATATTCAAAACCTGCCTGGACGCCTTCCTGTGTAACCTCATCTAGGTGATCCTGCTCCGGCAGGGGGATTGGACTAGATGATCTTTTGAGGTCCCTTCCAATCCCTGACATCCTGTGATTCTGTGATTCTGTGAAATACATTTTGCCTTGGGACATGGATATTGCTTAAGTGGAAATACTTTCCAGAACTGTTTATCTATGGAATAGAAAAAGGATAGTAAACAGTAAGGTTGGGCATACCTTTCCAAGCAGAGTCATGGCATCAAAAATCTCATCCATTTTAAGATGGAGTTTGACACATCTGTTAAAGAGATGGTCATACTCTTGATTTGGGGATACTGTAGCCTGTTTTTCAAGCGGGTAATATGAGCCAATTGCACAAAACTTGCTTTTGATGCCTACTGAAGACAATGGAAAAATTCACACTTCAGGTTTTATCACACCTCCTCCAGTACTTTATATCTCAAGCAGTTCATTTGAAGTAAGTGTACCAATTTGAAGAGTATAGGACTACTCATGCAAAATGTGCATGATAGCATTTAGACCAGAATTATTACCTGAAGATCATTTCAGTTTTACACCATGAATGAATACGAAACAAGTGAAAGCTGGACTTGAGGCTAGGAGTTTAAAAGGATTTTGAAATTATAATGGCCATGTCCCAGTGACTTTCAAAAGAACAAGAACTTTATTACTTTAACCCACTTTGAGCACCATATGTCACAAAAGCAGTGTGAGAGTTGCGATGTAAGATGCATGATGTGTGCAGTTCTCCTCCTTTCTTTGGGATCTGTGGACATACAGAGTTCAGTTTAATTTCATTTTAAGAATGTACCAAGTTAGTTCAAAGTATTTGTCTTAATGTCAGTTCAGAAAGGGCTCACATAGGTGCGCATATGTCCTAGAAAAATTGTAAACTACAGTGGTAAACTGCAAAGATCCCAAAGAATCAAAAAAGGGTTTTGGAAAGTTCCAGGAGTCTTCAATAGTAAAATACTCTGTCTTAAAAATTATTCAGAATATTTTTGCATTTTTAAAATTGGTTTTCAGGTCTACTTCATAATCTGAATTTTATTTTCTAAGTATAACTGGTCAGTTCTCACATTTCAAGATTTGTCTTAATTCTAAATATGAATAGATTTCATTCTCAGTTACTTGAAATGCTCCATTTTGATTTCATAAACATTTCCAAAATTTTTGTGTTTCACATTTAAACCGTGAAGTACAGAATGCCATCCTCCTGTATCACATGTCCAAACAATCTCTTTCTAGTATACTTAAACACTCCATAGAGATTGTGTACCACCTTTTTTTCAGAGTGCATCAAGTCTTATTCTTGATTAGACATTATTCACTGGTGGTGTTTTTTAACATCACTGTAATGTGGACCTTATGACTACACTACATGTGTTTTACAGTGTTTTATTTCAGCCTGTCTGTGATCTAATCTCTTTAACTCACTGTCTTTAGCAGCTGAAGCACATTTGATGGACAGCATCTTCAGGTTCATCTTCATGCATAAGGGATTCACTTTGTGCACTCCAAGATCACTCTCTGATCACTCTGTGATGTGAACAGATGTGAGGAGAATTGGAAATTCTCTTAAAAAGTGCATGCCTGGTCTGAAATAAACATTAATGTACAAATGCCCTATGAAAAGCAATTCCCAAGTGTAATTTTTTGTTAAGCAAGAGAAAAATGTATTTGGAAAATTGTCCAAGGGAAATTAAAAATGAGATTTATGTTTTCATTTGTTTATTTACGAAGCATGTAATTTAGAGTGAAGGAGGCTAACTGTCTTGCAGTATAGGATGGAGAGGCCATTTTCAGTTGAAAACAAGAATTAGAAATTACTGTAGATAAGTATAAGCTAATGTGTGAATTCTACAATGTATTATAGAGAAAGGAATTAATGTAGTCAAGGTTGTGATCAGTGGTACAAAGACCAACAGAAGATGAATAATCAGTGGTGACTTCCGGGGATCAAGAGACATGAACATGTTGGACTGAGTTCAGTAAAGGCCATGAAGATGATTAGGTGATTTGGGAAATTTGACATAAGGGATTGCTCAGCCTCCACAAGAGAAGGCTCATGTGGGATTGGTGGATTGTATCAATTTGTATAAATAGCTCACTAGAGGTGAGGATAAAAAGATGATAGAACCAGAGCTGCAGGAACAACATGGAATAAGTGGGACTGGCTGCATCCCCCATTCCCTGTCCGCACTGTGGGGGAGGAGGCAGCAGCGCTGGGCCTGGGAAGAAGGGAAGGGTGGAGGGAAGGTGTATTTAAGATCCGGTTGTATTCATCACTGGCCTACCCTGATTCAGTTGGTGAATTGGTGGTGGCTTTGTTTAAATTAAATTGATTTTGTTTCCTCAAGTCAATTCTGTCTTTTGTCCATTACCATAATTAGTGAGCAAGCCCTCCCTGTCCTTTGTCTTGACCCTTGAGTCTTTTGTTGCATTTTCTCCTCCCCATCCTATTGGAGGAGGGTAGGTGTGAGTGAGAGCAAGTGGCTTTATGGTGCTTTGTTGTTGGCTGAGTGTGCTCAAATCACGACAAATGCCAGGGGAGATTTGCTTCATTATTCCCCAGTGGAAAGGCTGTTTCAATTACACCCATATATCTGTGCAGCCATTTAAACAGACACAGAGAGCAGAATTTTCTGCTAGATTTGTTAAATAAGATCTCAGTTCAGGGGAAAAATCTGCCAACTTTTAAGTAGATTCTTTAATATGTCTGTTCCTAATATGTGTTAATTTGGACAATGGTTGATTCATGAAATGACACCTTAATCATTTTAACAGGAGACTTGACATCTTATTTTTCATTTTCATGGCTGCTACTTTTGTTCCCCATGTAAAAATTTAACCTCTTTGAAAATATTACTGTACAACTGCTATAAAACTAGAAAAAAACAGTAGGCTTGCCCCTGAGAAGGAAATCTCTCCAAGATGTATGCATCACTGCTTTGACCTATAAGAATTGATGAAATCACTGTACACCTGACACTTACTCCATTCTTTGCCTCTTGCTAGTTCTCCTAGAGATGGAGGATTGCACTGGGCACTAGGAAGGTTGCTGTGATTTCCTCAGCCTTGCTGTTCTTGTGCTGACAGGCTGGCAACATAAGCGCCTGATGCACCCTGCCAAGCACACTGGGAAGAAGCCAGTGAGTCTTCTCAGGTTCTACATGTTAATGGGGCACTCAGTGGTCTGGAAAAGAGCTTATTGTTCTATCTTAGAAAATAAAAGTCGATGAGACTGCAGATCAATTACAGAGCACATGTCAATAAAAAAACTTCAATATAAGTGTTGCACATTACCAGCAAACCAGTGATAATCAAACCCTGGTTCGATTCCCTTTCCTATTTTACAATCTTTTCAAAATTAGGAGAAAATCACTGAAGCATTCAGTTGCTCTTGGTTATTTAGAGGCATCTTTTTTTCCTTGTAAAACTGAACTTCGGACTAGGGATGGACCTGATACAAAATCCTGTATGTGGGACTGAGACCATGATGAGTTTCAAAAGCAAACATGGATTTTAAGTTATCGGCTGTTCTTTATAGGATATATTTGTAAAATTCTATGAAATAGATTTTAAATTCAAGTATCAGTTTTTTGTTTGATTTTGTTTGGTTTGGTTTTTTCCTCAACAGATTAGTTACTTCATTTTTAAACTCCTCCCCAGAAATCCCTATATTCTTCTTTAAGCAAGGAAGAACTGAATGAAAACCCATTCCTATTCTATGTATTTACCTTTTAAATTGATCACTGGAGTCAAACGATTATTCAGGGTGCACTCTTTCTCTGAAGATGTCATCCTCTGACCAGTCAGACACTAAAAGACTAAAAAAGAAGGGCAACTTACGTCATCTAAATCTATCTTCTAGTTTAAAACCATTACCTGTTGTCCAGCCTACAGGCCTTCACAAAAAGTCTCTCTCCATCTTTCTTGTAAGCATCCTTTAAGTATTGAAAGGACACAATAAGATCTTCCTGGAGCCTTCTCATCTTCAGACTGAACAATCCCAACTCTCTTAGCCTGTCTTCATAAGAGAGATGTTCCAGCCCTCTAATCACCTTCATGGCGCTCCTTTGGACCCACTTCAACAGGTCTATGTCTTTCTTACACTGGGGGCCTCAGAGTTGAACCAAGCACGCCAGGTTGGGTCTCACCAGAGCACAGTAGAGAGGGGAGAATCACCTCCCTCGACCTGCTGGCCATAATTCTTTTGACACAGCCCAGGATACAGTAGGCTTTCTGGTCTTCATGAACACATTACTGTCCAATATTTATCTACCAATGTCCCCAAGTCCTTCTTGCAGGGCCTCTCTCTATCCATTCATCACCCAGCCTGTACTGATACTGGGAATTGCTCAGATCCAAATGACGTTACCCGATACTTTTCTGATGGTGGATGATTTTCCATAGCCACAAACTTTTTGTAAATGTAAAAAACATACAGAGAACCACACAATGCCACACTGATAACCTTATATTCTTATAAGGGGAGTGTAACCACTTGGCTATGTAACCACTTGGTTATATTTTACCTCAGGGAAATCTGAAAAGACATAGTTAGCATGCGAAAGACATGTTTTAATGTCCTCTGCCTGAATCTTCAACACCCATTTACTCAGCCATAAGTGTACTAGCAATATTTTGATCACCTGGTGCTGTTATGTCAATTTTACTAAATTGTAAAGTTGGTGATTTGGATGAAGTATGATACTCACTGTAGTAGTCAATGGTGTGCACTGGTCATGAAAATAAGCAAAAAGTCAAATCCTCCTCATCTGACCTCTCTGACAAAGAGCAGTCATGTCCCAGGCAACTAGGACAGTGACTCAAGTTCACTAATTCCCAGGTCAGAATTAAGGTGAAACAACACCAAGTGCAGATTTATTTGCTAACAACAATATCAGCATGATAAGAAAACGACTTTAGGCACTCACAAGAGTATTGGCAAAATACCACATCAACAGACCTTGCAATATGTAATGGTTTAAACCTTGATAACCATTTATGTTAGAAGGGAAATAGAGAGAAAAAAAGAGAGAAAGGGAGATATCGTCACCCTTGAATCCTGTGATGACGATGATGGGCAGGGCACCCTCAGGTGATGGTTGCACACCTGGTGCTTTAAGGTGGCATCTTATACAATTTAGTTTCCACACAGTTTTACACCCCTGGAACTCCAGTCATGCCCCTCAAGGGCTCTAGTCACGTCCCTTTGGATATTATGTAACACTTGATCTTTTGCACAGGCACCATTGTGGGGGATGGTTGTGAGGGGTCCCCTGGGCAGTCAGAAGCCCCTTCCTCAAATAAATTCTGTGTGACCTCAGCCATATATGGGGACCTGTCAGTCACATCAGAGCACAAGGCTTGCTCAACCTCTGACACCCCTCCCTGCATCCCGTGCTCACTTGCTTCTCTCCTTGCCACGGTCCCCTGTAGCTATGCAGAACCTACCCCACCACAATGTTTGTGACATACAGTAACTTTTCCAGTTTCTCATAGGCTCATGAGACATATGGTTCTGATTTCCTCCATATGTTCCTACTACATATAAATGAACATATAATTTATCTGAGTTAATGATAGTGTAAATTGTTGGGTATTGTAATTATCACTATATATGTAATTATATATAATTGCGCAAATATCTATACTTTACTATGTTTTCCCATATTATACTTATACTGTTCACAGTGTGCTATGCTTAATGTGTGTCTGTTACTAGACTGAGGAATACCAGATATATCAAAAAAAAACCCATAGTGAAATTATAATACAGAATCTCTAAGAATGAGAACTGCCAGTTTCGACACTCCAATAAAATGTGTATAATATGATAAATTATAGAGTACCACTTCTAGCTCTATCTAGCGGTTGTATCACTTTATTCAGTAGTCTTATGCTTATTCTTTCTCATCATACAAACTTAAGGCTGTCACATAAAGGAAAAAGTGGATTGGCTCTTTTTCAGATGGAATGTAAAATGAGATCTTGTTTTATAATTTCCAAACCTCTTGTGGTACTTTATGAGATGTAAGTTCATGTCAAAACATCAAAATTGGACAAATAAATATCGCAGATCTCATTTCTCTAAGACTGACAGTTCACAAAGCTGGGAGGAGTGGCTGACACACCAGAAGGCTGTGCTGCCATCCAGTGAGACCTGGACAGGCTGGAGAGTTGGGCGGTGAGAAATTTAATGAAATATAACAAGTGGAGAGTCACATCTGGGCAAGAACAACCCCAGGTACCAGTATAGGTTGGGAACTGAGCTGTTGGAGAGCAGCGTAGAAGAAAGAGACCTGGGGGTCCTGGTGGACAGGATAACTATGAGCCAGCACTGTGCCCTTGTGGCCAAGAAGGTCAATGGCATGCTGGGGTGTACTAGAAGGGGTGTGGTTAGTAGGTCGGGGGAGGTTCTCCTCCCCCTCTCCTCTGCCCTGGTGAGACCACATCTGGAATATTGTGTCCAATTCTGGGCTCCTCAGCTCAAGAAGGACACGGAAGTGCTTGAAAGAGTCCAGTGCAGAGCCACAAAGATGATTAAGGGAGTGAAACATCTTCCTTATGAGGAAAGCCTGAGGGAGCTGGGTCTCTTTAGCTTGGAAAAAAGGAGACTGAGGGGTGACCTTATTAATGTTTATAAATATGTTAAGGGAGAGTGTCAGGAGGACGGAATCAGGGTCTTTTCGGTGGTATCTAATGATAGGACAAGGAGCAACGGGTATGTGTGTATATATATATATAAAAATAGAAAAAGCTTAGAATCATAGAATCATTTAGGTTGGAAAAAATCTCTAGAATCATCAAGTCCAACCTTCATCACAGCACCTCCCTGACCACTAGAGCATGTCCCAAAGTGCCACATCTACTCATTTTTTTAACATCTCCAGGTACCCACTTCCCTGTGCAGCCTTTTACAATGCTTAATCACTCTTTCAGTAAAGAATTTTTTCCTAATATCCAATCTAAACCTCTCCTGGCATGACTTGAGGCCATTACTTCTTCTGCTGCTGTTAGCTACTTGGGAGAAAAGACCAATACCAGCCTTACTACAACCTCCTTTCAGGTAGTTATAGAGAGCAATGAGGTCTCCTCTCAACCTCCTCTTCTCCAAGCTGAACAATCCCAGTCCCCTCAGACACTCCTAATAAGACATGTTTTCTAGACCCCTCACCAGCCTCATTGCCCTTCTCTGCACCCGCTCCAGCACCTCAATGTCCTTCTTATCCTGTGGTGCCCAAAACTGGATGCAGTACTCAAGGTGTGGTCTCATGAGTGCCTAGCAGAGGGGCACAATCACTTCCCTACTGCTGGTCACACCGCTTCTGATACAGGCCAAGATGCTGTTGGCCTTCTTGGCCATGTGGTCACACTGCTGGCTCATGTTCAGCCGACTGTCCCTTTCTGCCAGGCAGCTTTCCAACCACACTTCTCCAAGCCTGTAGTGTTGCATGGGGTTGTTGTGACCAAAGTGTAGGACCTGGCATTTAGTCACAACCTGATGTTCTCTGACTCTATGATTCTTTAGTTTTTCACTCAGAAAAAAACAGTGTAGATGAGGTATACTTGGCTTCTTGCTACTAGAAATATCAATCATGTTAGTCTTCTATGCCATCACTAAGAGCTCACTAGAGACATTACTTGATACGTACTTCTCTGATACTTACTGGTAAAACAGAAAAATCAGGCAATTAGAGAGGAGGTACAGTGATGACAATTGTGTTTGTTCTCATCTACCTCAGAGCAGATGGTACATGAAGGCATTTGAACTTCAGTGGTGTTATAGTACATGAAGAAAGGTTGCACAGAAGTAAGGAGGATCCTAATTAATCCTGTGACCGCAAGAACCTTTCACATCTAATGACTGCAGACACTATACAAGGTACCCGCAGATGTCCCTAGACAGCTTGGGTTATTTCCTGCATTGGACCTCAGAGGTTGACATCTTGATTCATGCAATTATGGCATAGGTTTAACTACAGTCCAGCTTCTAGAGAATATGTTCCATTAAAATGCAGCAGTTTAGCAGTGAAATAGATTGGATTTGGGCCTTAAACAGCTCCTTAGACCCATGCTGTTTAAGCACTAATATACAAACATATGAAATCCGAGGTAACAAATGTAATAATCAAGTAGAATATGGTGACTTATAAATAAATATTAGCAAAGCTCCTGAAGAAAACGCTACCCATGAATAGCTAACAGACATAATGCTTACAAAAAAAAGAGCAAGAGAAGTATAAAGTTACCAAATAGAATAATTCAAAAGTTACCATAATTTGTCCTCATGCATATGTATTAGGTATTATATGAAATTCTATGAACTTACACTATTTTCCTCCACACTCTCATATCATTTAGTACATGGAATGGATAGTGTTTACTTAATGAGTAGCTATTCAAGATTTTGTTTCCCCCATGTGGTCTCAGGCTTTATTTGTTATAGGAAAGTTAAATCAGCTCTAAAGGCAGAATTATGAATTTTCTCATGGTCGAAGTCACTCTCCAAAGAAGTACCTGAATGCTTTACAGACATACCATTTGACACAATCCTGTCAGACGTTTAATCCATTGTCTGCTTTACATACTCTACATGCCAAGATGGTCTTGAGAAGACTTCTCTGGAACAAAAGTACTATATTAGTTCCAATTTTTCAAGACAAGTTATCAAACCAAGGAAGGGAGAGAGTGTAGAGATTTCCAGTTTTCATGATGAAATCTGTAAAGATAGAAAAATCTGGAAAAGATGAGGTGCATGAGGTCATTCCCTTAGGGAAATTCTTCTCAGGGAGTGAAGCAAGTGTCAGGTAGATTTAAAGAAAAGGAAATTCAATCAGTCTTCTTATTGATTTATATTTATCCTTATCTAATTCTATATATAATTTAAATTTAAATCCATCTACCAGCTACTGCTAAACTGGAAGTTAAAATCCAGTTGTTTGCCTCATGCTGAATTATTCTATTTACAGGTACTTCATTTATGATTAATCAGAAATTGCAATTGAGTGAGCTAGGTATATTCATTAAAAGTGCTCATCAATGGAGACCACTAAACCCAGCCCACAGATTTTAATGACCTGAAACTCCCTCACTGTGTATGTGTGGATATTTTGCTTCCAAATAGTTTTTTTTTCTTTAACCTCACTTCCTACTCAACCCTGTAATTGGCTACTCAATTCCTAATTAATATTAATGACTAAGTTTACCCTGGGGAAAATATTCAACAAAGCAAAAGCTACCGATTGCACATGCCTCATTAAAGTCACATTACTTTAAATATTCGAGAGGGTAGTTCTAAAACATAAATAACTTATTAAACTAGCTACATCACCTTCCTCCTTCAGTGTTTCTGTGTTCTATACAAAAGCTGTCTGCTGTTTATGTAGGAAAGTATTTAATCTTATGTCTTACCCACCATCAAAGCACACCAATGAAATTTACTTTTTCATACTGTATTTTTGAGAACTAAAATCAGAGATATAGATTAAAATAGTCATAAGCTGGAAGGAGGAATTTATTTGTGAAAAACATTTTACAACAATTACGGAAAAATACCTTACTTGAGTTGTGCATATTCTCTTCAATAAATACCAGGTTCAATGAACGTGTGCTGCCAAATCCACAACTTGACCTGCGTGACTTGGTACCAAGTAGACAAACAGACACGAAAATAAGCAAAACCTTCACATTCAGCAATCTTCAACTTCCCTGGAGCTCCTCAATTAGAGAAGTTTTCTAAGACAGACTATAGAAAATATACTTTTTAAAAAGACCCACAGATATGGGTGTGAAGGCTGCTTGTGCAAGTAAGCAGAAAATGCTGAAGAGAATTCCACAGCTTATATGTATCTAGATGCTCTTTGGCACTCAGATAGTCTTAGATATTAACATCAGATGTCTGTATATACTGGGATATGTATCAGTGAAGCATGTCCAGAAGTTCTATGTCCCAATCAAGCCTGAACATTGTCACAAAAGCAGAAGGATGATTTTTTTTGGAAGTCTATGCACCAAGGACACAGAGGATCTGTGTTCAAACCTATCTATTGCGTAGCTCATAAGAGACATGGACTCTGACCTTGACACAAAGACTTGGATGATTTGGATCATACCCAGGTGTGAATTTACTCATTTTCAGAATATAGCCCTGGGGCTGCATAGGAAGAGAAGCGTGAGCTAAAAACACCCTGCAGATGGTGAACAGTAGGAATTGGATGTGTGAAGTCTCACATCAAGGTCAAGGTGAAAAATGTCACTGTCTCAGAAAATGTTTTTCTCCAGAAGAAAAAGGTGTTTGGAGAAGATAGAGGCAGGGGAGATAAGAACTTCCAGACATCGACCAAATTTTTTTAGATTGTCAGCTGACACCAAAAAGGGGCAGGGATTGCAGTGTTTTTAAACATAAAGCTATGGGAAGTAGTTGCACCCATAAGAAACTTCATAGCTACAGAGAAGAGGACATTACCTTTGCTGGTATCAGTCTGACTGCTTGGGCTAGCAGGAAATAAAGTGCTTGCAACACCCACACAGCATCTCAGAATGTCAATGTGGTATCTGCTCAGCTCTCCTCCGCTCGGCTCAGGGTCATCCCTGGAAAAAACCCTCCCTATTTCAAGTGCAGAACTAATTACTTCTATGTTGCTGAACAGAGAAAGGAGCAAAATGCCCAATTGCTTCTGGAGTCTCAGGAGGAGCAGAGCCTCACTAATACCCCTCTGTGAGAGTGACAGACCACTTTATAAGCTTCAACATTGATTAGCTGCTATGGGTATTTTTTCTCTCGGTGTGAACATAAACACTGGCTGGTTCCAAGCAAGGAACTGAAGAATTACATCTATTTACTGTCGCTATATATTTCATATCGCTCCCAGGAAAGACTTTAATTTGCAACACACAGGCAATCATTTTTGTCAAGTGGCCTTATTATGATCATTATTCGTTATATACTGCTCTTGACACATTTATGCTAAGATCTGAGTCTACCTAAATGACCTTGCAGTACACAGGATAACTCCAAACACAGAAAAGAAAGTCCTTTTTCTCTTTTGATGAGTGATTTGGATACTTCTGAACAAAAAATTATAGACATCTACATTTTCTAACTTTACTCTGCAGTGAAACTTCTTATTTTATCAGTAAAGTTTAAGAACTTCAATGGAACAAATTAGAAATTTGTTTGGTAACTGAATGCTTTTATTGCAGTTTTGGTATGCTTTCTAAGGATGTTTTATGTTGCAAGTTTTTAATTAATATTGCTTTTATTTTATTAATAGTTGATAAACAAATAGAGACATGTTTCTGACTAATAATGTAAAATCAATGCCAAAAATAATATAATGTAATACAAATAATGTATGCAGGAAAATCAGGGACAAACACAGAATCACAGTATCACGAAATGGTCTGGGTTGGAAGGAACATCTGGAGATAATCTAGTTCAACTCCCCTGCCAAAGCCGGTTCACCTAGGGCACGTTACACAGGAACATATCCAAGATGGGTTTTGAAAGACTCCAGAGAAGGAGACTCCACAACCCTTCTGGGCAGCCTGTTCCAGTGCTCTGTCACCCTCACAGTAAAGAATTTTTCCCTTATGTTTAGGTGGAACTTCCTGTGTTCCAGTTTATGCTCTTTGTCCATTANGTCATTGATGAATATCTTGAACAAGACTAGATCCCATACTGACAACTTTGGAACATTGCTATCTACAGACTTTCAACTAGACTCAGCAACACTCATCACAAAACTTTGAGCTCTGTCATTCTGCTAATTCTCAATCCACCTCACTGTCCACTCATCTAACCCATGCTTCCTCAGCTTATCTATGAGAATGTTATGGGACACAATGTCAAAAACCTTGCTGAATTTGAGGTAGACAACATTCACTGCTCTTCTTTCATCTACCCAGCTAGTCACACCATCACAGTAGGCTGTCAGATCAGTCAAGCATGATTTCCCCTTGATGTATCCATGATGACTACTCCTGATAACCTTCTTTCACTTCACATGCCTAGAGATGACCTGTAGAGTGAGCTGTTCCATCAACTTTCCAGGGTTGGAGGTGAGGCTGACTGGTCTGTACTTTCCTGGGTCCTCCTTCTTGCTCTTTTTGAAGACTGGAGTGACACTGGCCTTACTCCAGTCTTCAGGCACCTCTTCCATTCTCCATGATATTTCAAAAATGATGGAGAATGACACAGCAACATTCTATTAATCAGGAGAATCCCTTTTTAGATTCTAATTGAGTTTCTCCTACAGCTAGGTGGTTGCTGTGAAGTTACTAATTTCAAAAATTCTTGATGGGTGTCTTAAAAGCCATTCAGCAATACAGTCTAAAATTGCAAATAGAAATATGAAAATAATACAGGAGTTGGAAGAAACTTTGTGCACATTAGTGTAGTTAAATAAAGCTGTGCTTCCATTTATGACCTTAGCCAGCATAAAAATTCATATATATTTATAGTACTTCAGAAAGCATGTCCCCTTAGCAGCAGCAAGGCTCAATGGGAGAATTCATGGTGTAAGAGCATATTGTAGTAATAGCAACATCTATACCTGGCTGAGTCTGCTAATTGTGTCCCTCTGGATATGGGGACCTCATTTGAACACATTCAAATTGTCCTAGACTGCATATGCCTGGAGCCATTCCAAGCTCATTCCACTCCATATATGCTCTAAAAATAAACTCAAGAGTATTGCACTTCATTTATTTAAAAGCACTTACAAGTGGTGTGCTCAGTTTGTGATTTAGTAGTGAACTACTACAGGTACAGTGTAGTTGCTTTCCAGATAGCTTCTAGGTGCAATTTAGGAACGAGGCAATCAGTTACCTATATAATTATGCTAAGTACATTCACAGTGCAGCGAAACTTTTCTTACAAACACACATGATCCAGATGACTTTAGTGTCTTTGTGTGGTGGACCTTACTGTCTGGTGACATCCTTCTACCTCATATGAAGAACATACATAGGAATAGGTTACTACTACCGCAATTTTAACATCTCACTTCTCTGCATTTGTAGCAATGTCTTAAGGCTACTAGCTAAGCAGTTCTGCTCCATTTGGCATATTAAGCATACATACATTAAAAATTCCTCCCCAAGGATTTCTAAGACAAAAGTGAACAGGTGAATACAAGAAGCAGAGAGGAACAGCTCTGGATACTGGAGAGACTGCTCTGTGTCATTAGTTGCAGTGACAGAACACCAGCAAGACAGCCATTATTTTAACAAGTGTAGTTTTCATATCAGTGATTTCTATGACTTTTGAGTTGTTTGACATGTGTAAAAGCAGCATACAGTATCGTGGACTTCAGTAGCTGAATAGTTAAAGTGCTTAAAAAAGTATCTAAAGTATTGCTTAATAGATATAATGTAATAGTTCCCAAACATTTTTGTTAACTTTTCCCAAAAATAAATCATAGAATTATTTAGTTTAGAAAAGACTTCCAAGATCATAATGAAATCATCAAATGAATTCTTTAAAATCCACTTTAGACAGATTCTTCATTTTTCTTACACTTGGGAAACCATTTATGAATGAACAGGGACACATCATGCTTATCAAACCAGACAAGCAGAGACACACACTTGATGCACTCTGATACACAGAGATAATGCAGGATCAACAGGTATGATGTTGGACATCTATGAGTGTGGAATTTCCAACTTAAGAAGTAAAAGCTTCAAATTCTTCCAAGAAACAGCAGGAAAAGTGGTTGAAAAGGGGAAAAAATACGGGGGGGGGGGGAACGGGAAAAGAAATTTGTT
>VYZX01006004.1:17700-48211 GCA_013401335.1 Brachypteracias leptosomus | reverse complement strand
GGGGGGGGGGGGGGGGGGAAGTGTAATAGAAATTGCTTCTTATGCCTTAATACATAACAAGTTGAGTTTCCTATCAGTTGCACAGGTACAAATCCCAGTTGTTCATGGAATTGCAGAACTGTAACTGACAACAAAATTTGGTCCAGAAAAAAGAGTTATATCTTGTATTGTAGCCACCTTACAACAAGCACTGTCTTTTAGAAACACACTTTTGAAATTGAATATTCTCCCACTGCCTTTTATCAGAGAACAGCAGCCCACCAGAGCTCTCTGCAGTCTCCCAGGGGTGCCTGCAGATATTACAAGACATGAGCAGGTCAAGGCACATTAAAACATGAGAAAATCCCAGAGAGATCACACACAGAATTTACCTTTAATTGTCCTCTTAAGGCAAATGTTCTTGCATAAATTCAACCTCATACACACCTGCCAGCAAGTTTGTAGAGTAAAAAGTAAATGTTTTTCAGGCATGAATAGTAAATCCTAATAAGATAAGATAGCCTGGAAATACAAACACATCAATAATTTCTTAGCATTGCTGTTGATGGGGAGGAACATACAAGCAGAAACTGAAATATCACTTAAAAGGGAAGAAGTAGGACCATACAGTAGTTAAGGTGATTTTTGCAAGTGTTTAACATTTGGGTTTTGTAAGTCTTAATTTGCCTGGGAGTATTTAAATGGGCCTGCTTCTGTGCAGGCCTTTACAAATTATGTCAAGTTGTAACATTTTCAAAAGTGCTTAGGCAGTATAGGACCCTCATTTTTGTAACAGACTTGAATTTTTGAGAGGACAATTCCATTGAGGTCATTAGTGTAAATGACAGTACAAAAGAATGTTAACAAAAGCTAACTCAGCCTAGCAAAGCTCATGCATAGTCAATGGGAAAAAAACCTCCTCTGGAATGTTATTAGGAGCAAGTGATATGTCTGTATTTAGGGATGTGATTAGTGAACCCAGCCTCTTTCTAGGGTGACACCAGGCACCCTGCTCCACTCCTGAATTTCCCTGGGAAGAAAACACAATTCAAGCTGCTGAAATGCCTCAAGCATTCAAAAGAAGAGAACCAGGCTGGAGGGTTGAAATAGGTGAAAAATACTGTACGTTGTGAATGCTGATGGGTGGCAGATAATTGTGTGTATGTGTGAATGTCTGAAACCAAATGTTTGAACTCCCCAACGCAAGCGTATTTGTCTGCTACCTACAACTGGCACAGGCTGGCTGTGAATTTTGATAACACCTGTAACTAGAAAGAAGTGACACACTCTGAATCACTTAGGTAACAACAGACATGAGACAGGACCACCAGTTAGGAGACTGATCACATGTTGTGCTTCTCCAGAGTGTTCAAATGGAGAAAAACAGGCTAGAAAGTGGGGATAACATTATGGTGAAGTAGAAGAGCCTAGAAACATACCAACAAACATGCTGAGATGCCTTAGATCTGCAGCTGTGTGCAGCTTCACAGCACGTGGCTGACACGTCTCTGACCAGCTTTCCTGGCAATGAGAATTCAAGACTTGAGTGAATGTGGCTTTGGAAAGTGTGTGAGTATATGAAATAATCAAGAAGGGTAAAAGTCCTAAGTTGAGAAAGTCTTAAATCCCAGTATTCAAATCCATACAGGCTGTCATTTATTCTCTGTCATCCGTGACAAGGGTTCAACACAAAGAGCCATGTAGGATCAACAGGCCTTGCAGTCATCTTCTGAAATATCTTCAGTCTTCATGGATGATAAGGGTGCCCAGCAAAGTCAATCTTTGCTCATGTCAGTCTACATTCAGAGGACAGAGGGGGAGTCTCAAAGCCCATCATGCTAAGAAATGTAGATTAGATTCATAACAATGTTTGCAACAGAGTCTGAAGTAGTGTTAGGTCTAGTTTTGGCATCAACGTAACTGAATCACTAACCATTATTCTGGTTAGTGATACTTTTTGAGACTTTCTTGCATTCAGCTGCAGAAAAAAACCCAGCCAATTCAGTCGATTTTGCCTGGGGATCAGGCATAAACAATAGGAACAGCTTCAGTTCCATATTTTTGTGAGGTTTTTGTGGGGGTTTTGGGTTTTTTGTTTGTTTTGAGGTTGTCCAGTTATGGTTTTTACTTGAGGCTTGCCAGGTTGAATTACCCGATAACCAAACTTCTGTAAAAGGTGGGATCAGATCTTGAGGTGCAAAACTATGGACTTTTGAACAGCTCTGCTGCTCTCTTTAGCCTATCCTCTGAGATTCTTATCATGTGTATGGTTTCCATAATTGCAATGTTCAATCCTCTCATAGACATTATTTCAATGTCTTATTGACTGAAATTATGCCTCTTATTCACATCTGATAATAGTTCTGATTTTGTTTCATACAATTCAGAAACTTCACAGCAGTAGCAGCACAAGAAGTAAACTGCAATTATTTTGCAATCCCTTTGTTGCTGGTGTCATTTTATCTCTCAACCCTGCATGCTCTTTCTGTACATACATATCCCATAATATACACTTGGTATTAGAAATGGGGAAGCAACTATGGAATGGGACTCATGTTAAAGTAAAGTGTTTTGTTCTAAGTGGCTTTTTATCACCAAAACCACTTCACTGAAATTTTTTATTTTGTCAGTCATTCATTTGGGGCTAGATTCTCTCAATTGCAGTGGGTTTATGCCTGATGCATTCAGAAAGGGCAAATGAGGTTCCAACTCACTCAGAACTGACCGCTGTTCCAGTTTTACTCTCCTGGTATGTTTTCTCTCTTCCTTTTAGCAAAGAAGAGTATGCACTTTAAATTAAGAATTTAGCTTTATGCCACATAAAAATAAACCTTTAAGGTCGTATGTCTTGTATGGCTACAAAGGAGCTAGAAAACACTTGAGAAATAATGAAATCTGCTAATCCAGGACAAATACTAATATTTAAATGATCCAGGGAGGGTAACTCTAGGTAGATTGATCCAGGGTCTCAGAAAGCTAACCAGAAGCTTTTTCTAATTCTTAGATTGAACCTTTATTGAACTTAGGCCGATACTTTCCCTAGAATCTTTAGAGAATGACTGACTCCTGCTTTTTACATACTAGGTTGCTATCCCTTCTTCCAAATCTCTTTTTTTCCCCCTGCTTTTCTTAAAAAAGCCCTCCACTTTCAATTTTTACAAGATATGTTTTTCTTAACTCCTGTGTGTTTCTTTCCCTACGACATATATTCATCTACATATTTTTTTAAAGTTACAAGAATTAGATGCATATTATAAAAGTTTTTTACCCTGTTCCTAAGAAATAGATTACCTTTTTCACACCCTATCCCATCATTAGATTTTTATTAACCTAGAATGAGATTTTTCCTTTTGTCAATAGCATTATAAGATTGACTGTTATTTTGCTACCTATCTTCTTTAAGGTCCAGATCATTTTTTCTCTATTAGATAGCTTTTTCTGGTTTGTATTTGTATATTTTGTTTTCTTTATTAACTTAATTAACTTGATTTTGAACCTCATCTTTAAGTGGCCAAGTTCATTTTTGACCTCTGACCCTCTATTTTGATGTCCTTACATGAAATATTGCTGAAATATTCCAGGGACAGAGAGAAATCTCCTGCACAAAAGCTGACTGACATAGTGTATATACCTACTTTACTACCTGGATGTAGCTATGGTATTCCTCAAGGGAATGATGAACAGAGACAGAACATACAGGTACATGCATGATGTTTCTAACTTGAGATCACTTTTTATGCATAAAGCTCAATGGAAGTTAGCTCTAGTTCTAGTCATTGCTCTGCTTTATGAGTTTGAGTGAGTTATGTGCTTACAATGTGCAGAAAACACACCTTTCTTTTACAACTAACAAATGCCATACTTATGGCTGCTGTGTCTGATATCCTTGATACGAACATTATTATATGCATATTTTGGCTTGACTTTGGTGTAACCATGCTGCTAAACTCTCTCTGTTGGGTCATTTATTGGCTATTGTCTTGCTTATGACAGTTTTAGTTTCAGGTTATGGTGGTAACAGTTTGTACAACATCTACTGTGTGCTTATATAACGGAAGTGGAGGAAGAAAAATTCTCAGAAGTAAAAGATTAACATGCAGGAGATCATTTTGTAGTTTTTCAGTGCTGTGAGAGGGAGAGTCAATATGGGCATAGGTATAAACATAAATTGCCATCAAAATCAAGAGTAGTTTAAAAAGAAAAGATATTAAGCTAGTAATGCTGCATGTATGTACTCTCTGTAATAAGAAAAGCAAAACCAGTATGCAGTAATATGTGGTCATAAGGACAATTTAATCGGTCTAAGGTTGATTTAAATATAACCTCAAAGTCAAAAGCACAAAATACATGTCTTGTAAAAATTAAGTTAGCACATATCTGAAATGTTTTATCCTGACCTGATGCGGATAGAATACTTCAACTGATTTTGCTGGAAAATATCCAACTTGTATCACTTGGGAAATATGCCCTCTCATCAGCACTGAAGATCTGAGAGGCATTGATGCCTACCAAAATAAATGGGAATTTCTTGATGCACTTGGAAACAAAACCTGTAGTGTTGCATTATTTTAACTTGTCACTTTTTTTCTTTTTAATGTGTTAGATATTCTTATTATATGGTCCAGCAGAAAGAAAATATACTGCAACAAGTACATTTTGCCACACAGCAAAATTTCATCTTTTTGTGACAACCACTTTTCATGAACATATTGAACAAGATATAACCACTTTTGGAGAACTGGCAATGAGATTGTGAAGTATCATCATAAAAATATTTTTCAACATTGCCATTTATAGTATTCCAATTATGGTTTGAAAGACATCTGGTTTTACCAAAGTTGAAAAGCTACTCAGAAAATTTTTCCAAAAGAGAGTGTTATCACCAGTAATGAAGCATTATTTTAAAGTTTCTTAAAGTAATGCATTTGCATATTGTAGTGGGTCTATCTGAGCTGATTTTCCCCATACAGCCCTCATACTGCAGTACTGGGACCCAGAGGGTGTTGATAACATGGTGTGTGTTATGTCTAGCTGTGAGTGCCCAGATAACACCAAAGGTATGGGGGGGCAAGATCTGGGAGGGGATACAACCCGGAGAGCCGACCCAAGCTGACCAATAGGATATTCTATACCATATGACGTCAGCTCAACTATAAAGGAAGGCGGACAGGGGGATTTAGGGGAAGACATTTGTCCTCCGAGCAACCGGTACGCGTTCTGGAGCCCTGCTGCCCGGGACAGGCCCGACACCGCCTGCGGATGGGCAGTAGAGAGTAACGGCTTTGCTGCTTTTGCTTCGCGCGCGCAGCCTTGCTCTCTCTGCTGTTTGTTAAAACTGTTTCTTATCATAACCCACGGGTTCTTCTTCTCCATCTTACTCTCTCCCCACTTGCCTTGCTGACGAAGGTTTGGGGGGGTGAGGGGGGGGAGTTATAGAGGGACTAGGGGTGGGCACCGGGCACCCAGCCAAGGTAAACCCACCACACATATATTTTAATATTAGTCAATATCTGGCTTTTGAGAACAGAAACACAGAACAGAAATGAAAATCTCTGAGCACTACTTATGTAGCAATGTGTGGACAAGCTTGTGACTGAGCAGAGCATGGCCCTTCCAGGGGATAGATCAGTCCATAATGTGGATTTTTAAAGAGCCACTTCAAGAACAGATACCCAGACATCAGTCTTTTCTAGTCTCCTCTGCAGAAGCAATGCCAAAGGTGACCAAATAGCCGTTCCATCTCTGGTACACAGCAGTGTCAGCTCAGCTTAGCTTACCATAGGCATAGGCTGATATAGTTCTTCCATTTAAAGCAAATTTCATTTTCCTCTGATCAGCAGCAAAGGGGAGTAGTTAGTGTTCATCAGACCTTTGAGTTTTAGCGGTAAGGACCTTTCTCTGGCCTTATGCAGCTTATCTTGAATTCCATATATTAGTACTTAAAAGTCCATTAATCCTAACTGAACATGCTTTACTAGAAACTTTGAAATAAAAAGGCAGGGTAACTGCTGAACAAAACAGAGGGTATCCACTCCTTACCTGATATTCCCCCTGACATTTCAGTATCCAGCCTCTCTCAAACAGTGTAGCTGCAGAAGCAGAGATAGGGAGATATGGAGTGACTGAGTCACCTCTGACATTTATTTTGAGTCTTGAAAACAATATTATGCATTTACAGTGCAGTCATTTTTCAAATTGAATTTATCCTTGTGGACTTTTCCGGCTTTCTTCTTATCAGGTGATAAGACTGTTCTGAGTTTTGCTCACATTTATTTTCCAGTCATGCTTCATAACCACTTGAAGATCTCCCATTCTGGAGAAAAAGTTTTGCTAGGGCATATTGACCCGTCCATCTAACCGTGCCTGTGAAGTACAGGCAAGGCCAGCAAATGGTTCAAGTCACTGATGCTCTAGCTTAGCAGTCTGTCACTGAAGTAAGTAAATATCATTAGTGCATTAGATTTAGTGTAGTGCTGTAAAAAGTGTGTATATGCTACATGAAGAAATTTCAGTCCACTAATAAAATATAAATCATTTGGTTTGGTTTAAATTCCTTCAGATTATCTGTTGGTTTTCCTACTGAGCAATTTTCTTCTGTTAATCCAACAGCCGCTATCAGCAGTAGGCAACT
Organism: Brachypteracias leptosomus; assembly: GCA_013401335.1. Classification (NCBI taxonomy): domain Eukaryota; kingdom Metazoa; phylum Chordata; class Aves; order Coraciiformes; family Brachypteraciidae; genus Brachypteracias; species Brachypteracias leptosomus. The sequence goes on along the minus strand of VYZX01006004.1, from coordinate 41,601 downwards.
GATGCATCCAGCTAGTGTATTCCTGTAACTGCTCTGAATTAATTCTGCACATCAATTAAAAACAAATTCCAAATATGCAAGAAGATGCCTCAATGGTATGAAACTTTGCACAAAATCACGAGAGTTACACAAAATCCATCCTGTAGTATGCTTAATATATTGCCTAATATAACACAATAATAATATATTACAATGACAGAAGTATCAAGAATTCTTATTTCACATGCAAAAAAGCTATGAAAGTCTTAACAAACAAGGAGTCCTGCTGTGGTTTCCTAGTGTCTTACCTTATTGATTTTTAATTTCACTTAAAGACTGGAGTCTTAGAACAAGAGTTGTAGTATTGAATTGGTGATGGAACATTTTCTCAATATTTCCATCCTCTTTTTTTCACCACTATTTTTTGTGTCCGTTCTCTAACTATTGGATGTAAATCCATAGCAAACATTATACTGTCTCCTATGGAGCAGTGTGGTATTACAAGAGGCAAAAAAACAGTCCTCTGTGAAATATTATGCTACCCACTATAGCATATGCAAATTTTATAGTAAGTGAGGCAAATGTATGTACTGTTAGGGCTAATGTTTTACAAACATTTTTGGTGTCCTGATGTTAACATTCAAAACCAATGAATTAAAAGGTGAATATATTTCAAGTCATGGCAGATCTATAGAAAATACCTTTCACTTCAAGGTATTTTAATTCCTTGCTTGAACTAAAAGCCTATTAATTATGTATTAAAAATCAAGTCTGTCTATATTTGTGTGAAGCATCGTGTAGATTTTCACTGCTTTAATACATCAACAGAATGTCTCAGATCACTCCTGAAGACAAAGTCCACCCAGCTTCTGTAACTGAAGAGCAGAAATTTCCTCATGCCTCCTCTGCCCCTAGTATGGTCTCTCAGGTAAATGTCTATTGTTCTTCCTGTAAAGTGTCTGTGTAATCAGCTTTAGGTGATCAGGAAGATAACAATCCATTTACAAGCTTTTTCTAAGCTTGATAATTCCAAGTATTGCAATATTAATGTTTTTTCTTTCTACTGGACCTTCCATTCCAATGCATTTCGCAAGTGTTCTCCCAGAAACATAACAAAGCTGGAAGACAAAGCAACAACTTTTTGCTGAGAACTACAGTCATTTTAACTCAGAACACTTATAATTGAGGTCTGTATATAGCTTGTGCTTTGCTTCTACTTCATATCCAAAAGATGCTTCATTGAATACATCTGCTCAGTTCTACTGCATAAGGAAGTAAGCTGCAACAAAAATATACAGCATTTTTCTTTATTTTTTAGCAGGACCTGTAGACTGGGTTGAAGAGTATTAACAGACAGTGTCAACATGTAGAGTAGATGGGCTGTCCCAAACAAAACAGCCAAGGGTGCACAATTGATTCCCACCCTACCTATGTGCCAAAAGCTTTAATTCTATTTTAAAACCTTTATCTCCCTCATCACTTCCTCCACAGATGCTTATTGCAAGGTAGTTCAAAAAGGTGCTTTTCATACACGTTTTGTGTACACCTAACAATGTGTAAGCTTAAAAGGCCCACAGGCATACCTTTGCCTTATTCCTGGACTTCATTTGTGTGACATGCCTAATATTCAAGAAGTCTTGTTATCTGCTTGCTTTTTTTTCTTTTTTTAATGGCTTCTGAAAGAGACCTTTTTGTCACACATATTCTCTCAAATATCTTCTCAGTCAAACACTCAGAGACACTCATAACATGAATATTCCAATGTGAAGTTTTAATAATACGATTTTTTTATTATTTAACTCTACATGATTCACAGGTACCATTGGACTTTTGATCACACAAAAACACACCATACTGGAAGTGGAATTATGTTTACTCTTTTTAGATAGTAATAAGAAAGACTGAGTGCTATGGCTCTGGTGGCTAATCTGGAATAGAGACTGAACCCTCAAGAATCCTGGTACAGTTACAATCTCTTTAAAATGTTTTTGTCACCTTGTGCTTTTCTTAAATTCTTTTGATTAGATTGTAGTGCAAATGTCACAATTTGACTTTTGTTATTGAATTATATGAACATAACCAGTTTCTTAATTTATATTGTTAAACATTTTGTGAGGAAATTGCCTATTGTGTTTTGTTGTGGTTTTCATTAATGTAATGTAGCTCAGCTTCCTCTAAGATTAAAATCAAAGATGAATAACTTTGTGCTCAGCTAGAGCACACCATTTGCTAATTCATCCGAGATCAATAATGATTAAATGAATAATTTAGTGAACCACTGTGCACCCTTTTTGGCTTCTTTATTTCTTTCCACAAACTACACATGTTATTCTCAACAATATGTGGTATTTAGAAAGTTAGGGAAAAGAAAGACTTTTTTTTTTTTTCCATTATTTTCCTTTTTTTTTTTCTTAGTAAGCAGAAAATGAGTTTGTGTTTTCTACTTCTGAATACCTGACTGAAAATCCTTCAGGAATTTAAAGTCTAAATATTAGGGGGTTTTAAAAGTCCTCTCTGGACTTTCTTTTTAGTTCTTGCCTGACAATTATTTCTATGCTACTCATTAAGATGCTGTGAAGTAAGTGATTATGAACAACACATGTAGGGTTGCCAAACATACACTGTTTTATATATGCACAGTGAGTCCAAAACTACCAGAAAGTTGTTAGACATATTGATCTGTTGTAACAAGTCCAAAATGCCAAAAAAATTATTTGGACTTGATTGTGAACAAACCATGTGTAAAAACCAATTAGGCCACTGACCTAAATTAAGACAGAGGGGTCTTTCTAGGTGTTTGAGTGTGATGCCTCTGTTCAGAGCCATTTTAATCAGAAAAAACTGAAAAGATCAATCAGCTCTTACCTTTATAGTCAATTGCAATCTAAAATGTTTCTCAGCCAAAGTCTCATGAGTGATGCAGAAGGTATTCTCTGGTGACATGAGAACTTCAGCAATTAAATGGTGGTTCTCCTCACCTCTATAACCCAGTTCTTTTATTTTTATTTTCTATTGAAAATTCCATCAAAGGAGATGAGAAAAAAGATTTGAATTTATACAAAAGTCACCTTATTGTGTCAAATCATGAAATTAAATAGGAAAGATCTGTACAGTACCACTTTCCCAAAGGAGGTTAATGTAGGAAGGGTTCTCTCCAGGGGGGTATGAACTGGGAAGTTTTTATTTAGGAGTGAATTGAAATTAGATTCCCATACTTATGTTTGTATGTTTTCTTCTAACCCTTAGTTTTTGGGTTAAAAAGGGGGGTGAGGGGATGGAGGGAGGGGACAGGAGGAGAGGGAGAAGAGGGAGGACAAGAGGGAAAGAAAAGGCCAAAAGCACTATCAATTTTTGAAAGAGCTTGAGGGCTTGAGGTAATGAATGACTGGATGGATAACAGCATTTTGGCTGCTCTGAAGCTTATTGCAAGACACACATCTCAAAGGCCTTCCTGAATAAATAATTTAGGAAGAGTCCTTCTGCTAATGTCGCTTCTTTACTGCTTGTCTTGTAGTTATTTTGATGACTTCTTAAGGATATACTTCCAGGATTCAAGAGATAATACAAGTCTCCCAACTTTCATCTTCACTTTAAAGGGAGAAGAGATACTTTCTAATGCTTGTTGCTGCAGATAATAATTATAAAGTGTTTCTTTAATGCACGGAAGCTGAATATCCATTTTTTATTGCTACATTTTTAAGGGTAATCCTTGGGATATGTGGAAAAGTGAAACATGCCATTTAGGATGTTATGACTATTTAAGGCATATGCTGGGACTAGGACATTTGATAAACATAAGGTCAATTTGTGTCTTTCTGAACCTATAGGTAGGTGAAGGCTGGGCAATGTAATTAACTTGACAGTTTTCTCTGATCTTACTAGTTAAATCGGGATATCAATTTTTCCCTCCTTTGTAAAAAACAAAAAAATCTGTCTGAGGATTGTACAATTTAGTCTAATGGTGGTATCTAGCACCATAATCCCTGTGTCCCTTCTGGATCTAAGCTATAGATATGTGAAGTAAAGAATCATCAGTGTGGAAAAGAAGCCTTATATTGGTGCAAATAGTTTTTTCAATCATTGCAATTTATTCCAAACTAAAATCTGAAAAGTTTGCCTTTTCACAGACAGGCAGTAGGAGGAACTGAGATCTAGTGTCCAATGCTAATGTTGTACTTTATCAGTATTAAGTAGAAGGTTATTGATTTGAGCAACACTGTTGCATGACATGTCATTATCCTATGTTAGTGAATTAAAGCAAACAAAATACCTGGGAAGAAAAAATTCATTTGGTAATACTACTGGTAGTCATAACAATATATTGATTACATATTAACACACTAAGATATATAGTTATATGCAGTATATTAATTTCTATATTGACATTCATAAATATTTTTAATATTGTATCTAATTGTCCCATTATACTTTGTGTTTGGTATCACACTATAGGGACTTTTCACCATTGGAAAATTTTGTATAGTCTTTTTTGCAATGTCTCTGCATTTGTTTTCTCTTGCATTACAGAAAAGAGAGAGCCAAGGTGGCCTTGTTGCCTATTCTACTGGCTACATGTGGAGCAGAACTTGTACCTACTATGGAGATTTTTCCTTGGGCTACTTATGGACATAATATGACTCAAGTGTGTTACCAGCTTATTATGAATAAGCAACTTCATTTTAAACTTTGTATTACTCTTTTTGTGTCAGTGACATATTCTTTCCTTTGTGTTTACCTCTCCATTTTAGGCATTCACAGGAATGAATCTGAAAAAACATTTCACTTCAAAATTGAGGTATGTTGTGATGATGAAAAAAGCCAACAACATGTTTATGGTGATGATTTTTTAAAAGTCATTCACTGTGCAACATTTCTTCAGTGTTCTGCAGACATCACTTCACACAATTCAGCACTGAGCAGTATATTTTGGAGGCATTTTCATGTCCCTCAGCTGGTTCAGGTTTTTTTGGTGTCAGATTGTTTTCTGAGTGTGGAATTCCTTTCATAAACCCAGTGTTTTTCTTTCCCTAGCGGCAGCACTGTCAACAACCCTATTTGTCAGTCTGACTGAGGTATTTACAAATTGTTTTAGATTTGCACATTAACATGATGCAGAATAACCTTTTACATCCAGTATCAAGAGATATATTCTTAACACAAACAACGTCTAATAAATGCATCAAGGCACTTATACAGCCCCTGGCAATACAGGTGATGCCAGATAGAACAGCTCCATTGCGGTAGCTATAATCTTTCCATCTCTGGTTTAAAAACCTCTATTTCTACTGCCTGCAAATGTCAGATATCTCACCAATACTTACAGATAGATTGATATAGGCAGACATTATAAGTGTTTATTTACAGAAAAGTATCAGAGAAAACACTGGGGAAAGAACTCTTACAAATAACATGAAAGCAATAAACTTGAACTATTATAGTGGAAAGATTTCTATGTTTGTGTTAAACAAGCTTGCGTGGATACCAGAAACAGTCTTTCTGTGCAACATCAAGCTAGGAATAAGACTAATTTACCTTACTTCTTGAGAAGATATAGGGAACATACCAAATTTTCTAGTGTGATGGATTACTAATTAGCTCTCTCACGTAAAGCTAAGTAGGTCATCCCTGCACCAAACTGAAACTACGCTATAGACATAGCTCAAGCAAAGGATATCTTCCTGGAACTGCTGCTTTTTTTCTTTTCTTTATCTCCAGTTCTAGTGGGCTTATTTAGAAAGGGATAGGAGGTTTTTTCATGTTTGATCTCCTCATATCCAAAGACAGACATATGGAATGGTTAAGTGACTATAGCAAATTTTCTCATGAATCACCATATCCATGGGAAAATCAAATTTGTCTCCATATGATAAAAATTTTTTTTGAGAGCTTTTAAAATTATTTAATATGGAATGGGATGAGGACTTCAATAGTATTTCATATGCTTCAGCAGTTTAGTAACAGACTCCCTGAAAGTTATTGACATAATTTATGCCATAATTCATGACACTATCATGTATCCTCCAGGAGAGTTAAGCAACACCTGCAAATGGTTGGAAATTATTTGTTTTATATAGTTTAGTAAGATGTGTCCTGAATACAATAACAAGGCCTAAACCACTGTTTTTGGGTGCAATGTTACATATAAGGATTTCAAAGGAAAACGACATTAATTTTCATCTCAACTCTGAGAAGTGGGTGCAAGTTCATTGCAACCTGTAAACTAAAACAATGAATGTCAATAAAACATGACAGACAGACATGTGCTAGATTTTAATTAATCTGATTTTTACTGTCTGAAAATTAAATATCTAGTCTAAATTGCCCTATGGTTAAAGGAGACAGTTAGGCAGCCCAGGAAGGACAGCATGGGTAGGAGTAGTTCCCCACAGACCAAAATATGACATTTAAGGTGGATAGAATCCTGTGGAAATGCCTGTAGAAGTACTCTCTGTCTATCAAAGCTGGGTATGAGCATGATCCAACCACCTAAATGCTGTTTAAGACATCCTTACAAGGATGATATTATGTCAGTGGATTTGCAAGTAATTTAGCAGTAGAAGATCTGACAGATCTGAGAGCAAAATAGTTCAAAAAGTATCCAATAATATAATGCCAAAGCTATGCCAAGATTATATGAACCTAAAAAGGAAACAGATCTGGGAGCCAAAATAACAGAGTTATATGTTATAAATAGGATATTGCTCAGAATAAGTAATGATGGGACAAGCCAATCCACCTCCTTGCTCTTTCTTGCTGTTTTTTCTGTAGCGAGTTTGTAAAGGCCTACAGATGTTTTATTCCATCTCAGGACTCTCTCCTTCACTGGTGAGCCTCATGGAGCAAACCTGGACAAATAACAGTACCACAGATGGAAATCTCTTAGTTATGACAAAAGTAATAGAGAAACAAACCTAGCCCATGCAAAATATGGTTTTATCTTTCCCTCTTTTGTGGTTTTGTTCCTCTGCTCTCCTTCTTCTGCCTTTTCTCTGATGTTTTCTTTTGCTCTCTACTCTAGCTGCAGACCAACATTACACCTCCAGCTCCTTCCAGGTCCAGGATGACCTATGCAGGAAAGGGATCTAATTAAAGAAGATATCTCTAATTGGGAAGATGAGCTAGGATTCTGCTCCGATTTAGACATAAATTTTTGAGTGTGCTTACTGAACAGCCCAAGGTTCCTGTAATTAAATTACAAAATTTGACTGCTTGTGGCAATGAATCCATGGCTTGCTCAAAAATTAGTTTGATTTCAACAATTTTTCATTTTTAACAATTATCACAAATACAGGAGCATCCTCAACAGTATGATGAATATTTTAGATGTTACTAACAATAATTTTAGGAAACATTTGGGAATAAACTTACATACTTTTACAGAAAATTCCACCTTAATTGTCAAAAATTTTGCAATGATTGGAGAAGCAGACTTTGAATGAAGGTATTGTAGAGTATTAAGCGAGTATGAAGAAGAACCAAATCTACTTAGGAGTCTACATCCTTATTCTTACTGTTTTCTGGAGTTGTAGGCTATTAAAGATTGTTCAGAGCATTTTAGTAAACTCAGCTATTGAATTAATAGGATTTGGAGACCCCAAACTCACCAAAATACAGATCCTAAATTACTTGAGGGGTTGGAGGGTCTGCAGTGCTGAATCAACTAAAGTATATTGTCTATGACTGTCAGACACGCATTATATTTCTATCACTTTTAAAGTACAACATTTGATAGCCTTCCTAACTAGGAAAAAACTCAACCGAAACTCTGCCAAAACTTCAGAATAAACTAGCTAATAGTAGAATTCAGACATCTCCCAGTCTCACCAGGGAATTTACTTTTGCTTGCTAATTGCTTTGGTCTCCTTGATATGGTTCCTGCTGTGCTGCTTATAAGCCTGACTGATATCATAGAAATGCCTTCTAAATGACTTCCTTATCAGTGACAAATTCTTTTAGCTCCCTGGAGGAGCAAGGAAGACAGTTGTTTTATCCTCTTTCACTAGGATATGAACATTACTACTTCTTTTCCAAAAATTTACACACCAACAGACCAAAATGCAGATATTATGGTAGACACTTGTTTCAATGCTATTTTCAATGATTAAAATTGTTTATTGTGGATTCATCACTGCATCTTAGTCAGGTCCCTTTGAGAAATGTCAGGGGTACAAAATGAAGAAAAAAAGTGTGGTAAAAAATGCCTGCATGGCATAGATGTTGTTAAATCCTTGTTTCACTGTTATTTGTTTAAGGAAATGGGTGGGATAGAAACAAAGTTGAAAAGAAAGGCAGTGATGGAAGCAAGTGCAGTGAAAGGATAAAAGAGGAAGATAAACAGTTTCAAGGAATTTCAGGTGAGGAGACAGAAGAGAACATAAGACTGAAAAGGATCTACTGAAGCTTCAAACCAAGTCTTTTCACAAACTCCAGCACTATCCAGTTAGACATGTTTGGCTGCATCAAAGGAATTTTATTTCCACTTGTGGCATAAACGTATCCAAGACAAATGTGTACGTTAGTTGCTGTCTCTTAGCTCAGGTAATTCTCTCCCATCTATGGTCCTTACTTCCCTGATCTGATGGCCAAACAGTCCTTCCAGCTTCAATTTCCAGCCCCTGTAGCTTGACTTGAAGAGAGAATCCCTTGTAGCTCTTACTGATAAGGTACAAAGTGTAAAAAAGTAAGCAGTACTGACTATCTTCAGCAGAGGTCAGTGATGCAATTTATTATGAAATTGGTTGTCCCAAAAGTGCACTGAGACCCAGTTTTTCAAAACTACTTACCTAAACCAGGTGGCCTAATGCTCATAATCATTTGGCTCTCAGAGTTGTTAGAGATGAAAAGCCACAAATTCAACACACTAGGTTTACTAATGCAATCATCCCTCTTTAGTTAAAATGGTTTTGGAAGGTTTAGTAACCAAAAAATTCCTGGACATTCCTCTTGTGTTCTGTTCCTAAGGCATGTAGCTAAGTTTACAGATTCTCACTGGACATGATACTTATAATTTGCTTTCTTTTTGTTCATAAATTACAGTCTGCATGATTCCACTGTGCTTAGTATTAATTTATCTGTTATTGTGAGTTTTTGATACTTAGTCTCTTCTTGGTGAATCCAAGCTAGGCTTTTGCATAAATTAGATTTAGTTTTGTTCCTGATTATGTGCTGGGGGATCACTTTTTGAGTGAGAAACTGAGTGCTTGGTAGAATAGTTGCCAGGTGCTTCATCCAGATGTTTTTGAGGGATGTATATCTGTCCAAAGAAAGTGATTTTGGGAAAAGCATTCCCTTCTAGCCTAAGTAATAAATCTAAAGTTGAGTGTTACAAGTCTTCCTTCTCTGCTCTTGGCTCTTTGAATCACATATTTTCTTAATTACTGTGAAGTATTTGGTGGACAGCTTTAGAACTACTTGCATAATGCATCCCAAAAAGTCATTAGAACATCAGTTTATAGCCTGATTCTAAGATAAAGCACAGACAATATGAAACAATGAACTGTATGTCTTTTTCTACTATTTTTTTCATAAAAATTAAGTCAGTTTAGGTTTCATTATAATCATTGCACCAAATATAGAAGTAGTAGGTAAATCAGACATGATTTATACATCAGTACTTGGATAAAAGTATAGGAAATGCAGACCAGATCATCTCTTTGGTCTGAGCAAGCAATCAGAAAATGCACATCTTAAATTTTCGTTGCAACCTTGAGAAATTGTGGCAGGCTGGAGGCTCAGCTCCATGCAGAGAAGTACACAAGCTGCTCTGAGAGGGATTGTGGTGGGGTGCTTACTATTATGCTGTCTCAGGATCCTTTTGGGCAATGTAAATAAGTCTTTTATGCTTGCTAAGCATAGCCAGAGTAGCCAGGCTTCAGGAGTTGTAACAGGGAATAATCTGTTTATACTGAGTATCAGAGAAAAACACAAATGCCAAAATAATGACTTCAGAACCCAGATTGTCTTCTGAACTTGGACCATAAATTTGGGTTCAGCTATCAGTTATACATTTCCAAGATAATCCAATTAGCTGCTGCCCAATAATGAACTGGCTGAAGGAAAGAAGCCAGAGAGTCGTGGTCAACGGGGCAGAGTCCGGTTGGAGGCCTGTAACTAGTGGAGTGCCCCAAGGGTCAGTACTGGGGCCAGTATTATTCAATATATTCATCAATGACTTAGATGAGGGAGTTGAGTGTACTATCAGCAAATTTGCTGACAACACCAAGCTGGGAGGAGTGGCTGACACACCAGAGGGCTGTGCTGCCATCCAGCGAGACCTGGACAGGCTGGAGAGTTGGGTGGGGAAAAATTTAATGAAATATAACAAGGGAAAGTGCAGAGTCCTGCATCTGGGCAGGAACAACCCCAGGTTCCAGTNGGGGATTGGACTAGATGATCTTTTGAGGTCCCTTCCAATCCCTGACATTCTGTGATTCTGTGAACAGTGCAGTACTTTGCAATTATTACACAAATTCAAGTAACTGAATTTGTCCTATAGACCTCTAACACTAGAGTTCACCAATGAAAAAACCTTAATAACTGTACTGAGGACAGTGAATTTGCTCCAGTGTGCAAGTGGTATAAAACAACGGTGTATAATCTCTTCTAGAAAACATGCTACTCTAGTACTGTTCATCAGCAGGCATCCAAGCCCCTATCAGGTAATGCAGTTATTACTGTACCTGTATTTTACAGGAGGAAAAGGAATTATTTTGTCAAAGTCAAGAAGCAAGCCTGTGGTATAGATGGGACATTTGTAGATCTGACTCATCAGTCCACAGTCCTGCCATATACAACATCCTGTAGGCTATGCCAGCTTTGCAAACTAACTATTAAAGTAGAAAACAATGACTGTAATCACCACAGCCAGCGGTTTTTAAGAGAAAGATCTAAATAAAATATATTATAGTAATAAAACAAATTAGCAGCTGTTATCCTGAGGCAACAGTAATGAAGCCCTCACAAAACAGGCCTTTATTAGAAGTAGTAACAGTAGTCATAAGTTCAAGTTTAACTAAGTGAGCCATTAAGAGTGGAATGCTGAAATGAACTGAACCAAATGACAAAGTAAAACATGCCTGGGGCAATGAACAGGTTTTTAATTTGTTTAACTTCCATCTCTCTGGTGTCTGGGTCTAAAAAATGATGTGACAAAAGACTCCTTGCTGCATTCTAGTCTGAATGCTAAGTAAAATTAGCAATAACAGCAGCAACAGTAGTACATCCAGCCTATTCATATCCCACAGTGCTAGCATCCCCAGTCCTCTCTGGCTTTGTTCTTTGATTTTCTATTATTCAGAGAAAATACATAGTCCCTCCAGCCATGAGTAGTCATTGAGATTTTAAAAAGCTACCAGACCTCATATTCAGTCATTATTTGTCAAAACAGAGCATTCTAGTCTCAAATTTAGCAGTAAAATCACACTGAAATTTTCTTGTACCAACTCTTTTCTGATTTTCCTGTTGCAGGGGGAAGTGATGTTGTTGTGAACCACTGGGTGTGTGCCACCCCTCTGCAGGCAGGCACATCCAGGCAGATGTGGCATTTCCTGGACACTGAGCAGGCATGTGTCATTCAGAGCAGCCTTAGGAAGTTCCCAGAAAATGTGACCCCAAAAGAAGAATGGAAAAGAGCACCAAATTAGGTTAAAGTCATATTATTAAAACTTCTCTAAACCAAGACTTCCTATAGAATCTGTATTTTAGCTTCCTCTAAGAAAAAAGTGTGGCTATTTTGCAGTATAGTCATAACAGAACTGTTGTTTTTTTCATATTTATTTCCCTGATTTTAATTCAAGACTGGGCTTAGCTCCTATAATCCTGTTCTGCTTTTGGAAAATATATTTTCTTGTGTACCAAAATGCTAATGAAAGACAGTACCAGAGAAATAAAGGTAACTATATTTTTCAAATAGCATTTACAAAACTACTTTAAATATTGTAAATTGCTATTTCCATCACCAGGCGTACTGAAGAAAGTTAACTAGAAAAAAAATGCCATAATGAGTTTCAAGGATTTACTGAAGGCAAAAAATTGCATTTTATAAATCAAATTCCTTAAAAATGCTGACTTAGTTTCAAAATCATTTTCTCTACTTATCTATTGAGTTTCTCCGTGCTGTGCTAGAAATTGTACAGTGAGCTTTATATGAACTGTGAAAATGGATTTGTGATTTTTAAGCTGGTGAATCTGAACCAAAATAGTAGTTGTGATTTTTAAAAAACCAAACCCCTTGCATCAACAGCTTCTGATGTTAAAACCTACAATCAAAATTTGATCAGTCAAAATCTGAGTATTTCAAATATCATTACAATATTGAGGTTTTTTTTACTTTCTTGATTTATAAGTCAGTGAGATAGTTTCCTCTTGTAAAGAACTACATGCTACTCTAAATGTAAAAATCTTCTGTAGCATCCATTTATGCCTGGAATACTAGGAGCTACAGAAGAAAAACAGAAGCAAAAAGTGAAAAAAAAAAAAAAAAAAAAGAAGTAGAACTGATTAGTTCATTAGGACAACTTCATAGTATGAGTTGTCACAGTCTGTGTAAGAGCATCAGAACTGCTGTGCAGTGTGTGTACAACTATCCTCCTTCCGGTAGTGATAAATACTGGGCACACTGGGAAAAAAACAAACAAAAAAGAGACAACTTAGCTATATAGTCCCTAGTGTCTGGCAAGCAATAGGGTAGGGCATTCCTGAATCTGATGTTGCATCCAAATTTCCTCGTTGAATAGCTGCTAGACTTAGGATTGTGTACTCTTGTTTTTCCAAACCACTAATATCTCTGGTCTTCATGACAACCTGTGGCAGTTAATTTCACAATTTAAATGTGTCAGAGTAGAAAAAGAAGCATGGAAAAAATGTGGAAAGAAAAATGTCACCTTTCTCTTTGTTTCACGCTTGCAGTGGAGTAATGGTAGTCAATGGTGACTGATTGTAGTTGTTGCCAGTAGTGACTAACCGTGTTCCATTCACTTCCTCTGAACCATTTGTAGTTTATAGACAGTTTCCATATGAATAAATGGTAAGACTGAAGTAAAACCTGAAGAATACTACCTACTACATTCATACTGCAGAATTCACCCATCTCAGCTTGGTCAGGATAGCTTGTACTCCCTCTTCCTTCAAATATGCTCAACCTTCCTTGAGCAGATTGACCCTATACATGCTATGCAATATTTGACTCTGGGTGTCATTTAGACCCCACATGTTGCCCCTGTGAGTTGAAGAAATAATTATCTTTGTGTGTTTGAGATTTTTGTCATTTTCAAGAATGTGAAATACTAAGTGTATAAATGCTGGGATAGTGTTGGAATAGATTGGAAGAGCGTGAATACAGCCAAATGGGGTATAGACTCCTCTATACTACCTCATGTGAAGTATATGTAGAATTTCAGCTGGATTTTATTTTTTTTTTTATAATAGCAAACTAACAGGTTCCTCACCAAAAAAAATGAGGTTGGGGATGAAGTGGTGTATGTGGTCAATGGACACTGTAAGGAATTAAATCTGACCGTGCACTGAAGAGTCATCATTTGACACTGTACCCACAAAGAATATTTCATTGGTCTTTCCCACTTGCAGGGAAAGCATAAAACCTTCTGACATTTCAAGTTATTCAGGGATTCAATCAGTCTGAAAATATCCTACACAGCAAACCTTGAGCTAAAAATGTCCTGCTATGTCCATTACAAGTGAGGTTTTGTGTCCTAAATGATGGCAAAATGCTCAAGAAAATACCAGTCTGTGAAGCATGATGTCTCATCTGTGTTCAAAGGAATCAATGTTGTCATCAGTATTGCAATTTCCTTGCAGGAAAATCATTCCTGACATGGAGAGGACTTTTAAGTTTTGCATTTTCAGGTCAAGTTCATTGTTTCACCACTGGAAATGACCCTCAAGTTGGAAGAGAAGATCTCATTCAATTCTGTTTCTTAAGTATGTGCACACAAAAAACTGTCAATCTCTCAATGTGGGTTGCTTATTTTTAATATTATCCATGGTAAGCAAAGGCAAAATTTCTATCTTGTAGTTATGACTTTTGTGATAGTAACATATTTGAATAACCACTGTGTGTACATGGCAAAGTGGTAGAATTAGAAGCACTTTTGTTCTGCATACTTCATTCACCAAATATTTGAACTGTATAATATTTTCCAGAGCATATAATTTGTACACTGTAGAAAACACAGGGAAATATAATTAAAAATTTGATATAACAAGTTTTGCTTTTGATATGTGCTTACAACTTTTTTAAAATTAGGTCCAAGTATTTAGACAAGTGAATGTAAATTAGCTAGCCAGCAGATGCAGGTCAAGCAATGAAAAGGCTAATGAGGTTTTGATCTTTCTTCTTTCAGTGAAATTAAATTTAATTTTCAACTGCTCTGAATATACACTTCTATTTACTCCTATTTGTTTTTAGGAAATTCTGTGAGATCCTGATTATAGTAGTAGAAATGAGGTGAATATGAATACCAATGGTCACATTGCTGCAATAAAATGTATTTAACACATATGGCATGTTTTAAGAATAGAAATTGTCAAAATGGATTTGATCAATAGTTTTTCTTCATAGCTTTTCTATTTCTAATTGCTGCCTCCACAAGTTTCTTCAAAGGAAGTTACAAATTGGACAATAATTTTTCTATAGATGAAGTTTCTTCTGAACTTAATGGTTCACTTATGCCCTGAGGAATGCCTGTATTTCTTTTCTAAAAATATTATTTTATATCCTATCTAAAGTAACTATGGATGTTCTCATTATCCCTATAAAGGTTTAATCCTTTTTTAATTCCTGCTAAGCTCTTGGTCTGAATGCTATGTTGTGACAATGGATTCTAATATTGTATTATTGTGTCTTTGACTATTTAAAATCCCTCTTAGCCCATGTTTTCAAAGTACATTTTACCTGTCATTTTTTTCACAGCAGGATTAATAAAAAGAAACACTTGCTTCTTTGAAAGTCGCGTTTGGCTCACCTCTTGAGTCTTGCTCATTTAGATATGCATTTTCCTCCTTCTTACAATTTATTTATTTATTATTTAAGATTGTTAAAGGAGAGGCAAGTTCAGTGTTTACAAGTATTGGCTTGACCAGTGTTTCCCTGTTGTATAGCTTCTGCCTATATGATCCTGAGCAAATCACTGAGTAGTTTTGCCACAATGACTCATCTGTACAAAGAAAATAGTAATATTTTCTATCTTAAAATGCATTCAGCAATGCCTAGTGTGGTACCTAGAGCTGCCTATGTTGGTGTATTAGGAAGATAGAGTCACTAACTTTTGTAAGTTTTCACTTTTGCTACATTACTTTTTTCTTTGTTATTTTAATACTTACATTTTTATTGACAATGTTCATTTTTATACAATTCATTTACTGAGGGTGTTGGATTTAGTTATATGTTAGCTACTACTACATACTAACTCAACTATATTAAATAATGAAACAACTTTGTAATGTTACAATATATGGCTATGTATCACATCATAATGTGTGGTACAGAAATGTAGCTGCTTCAGGAAACATTTAGAGTATAAAGAAATTAATCTCCATTTTATCTAGTTGGATCATTTCACCAGCATATATGTGGGTACTTCAAGGACTTCATGATTACTCTTTAACAAAGTGATGAGTATTTGCCTTTGGTTCGGTGATAAGAAATGAACACTTCAAGGAATTATTTGTTGAATTTTGTTTGGACATTGGGTAGGTTAGTTATTTTATAACAATTTTAACAGAAGATATAGTTGTCAGATGACTACTTCAGAAAGAGTTTACATGGGTATACAGACTAATCATTAATACAACTGAAATTAAAAAATAAAGGAATTATCCAGAGACCAACCTGACACCTCAACTCTTAGCTATCTCTCTTCATGGAAACTACAAATCAGACATTCTAAGAAACTTATGAGTAATTTAATGCATGAGTTGCATATTTTGTTTCATGGTAAGATTCATATTGAAGAAAAAATGGTCTTTGTTCCCCTAGGTAGAGTCAAACAGGACATCCTTCTCATTTGGCCTTTTTCTAGTTACAGTGATTTAGTGAAATAATTATTTTAAGTAAAAATTCTTATTAAATACCACATTTATATTGCAAGGATGACTCCTATCTACACCTTTAAGCAGCTTCATTACACTGTTCTGCTTTGTCAGTATTTCTGTGTTAAACTGTTCATATGACTAATTAAAATGTGATTCTAAATTCTATTTGTTATTACTTCTATTATCTTTCTTATAACAGGCCAGCATAACATGTTTATGGGTTCTGTAAGGTAATCTAATTTAATATTTTGCTTGTAAGTGAAATGCCCTGAATAACAACAGCTGCCCTTGGAATGCTGATTTAAATATACATATATATGTACATATATATTTGTTATACTGATAGTTTATACCTAATTCTAGCCATGTCTCCTTGCTATCACTGCAGAGAGGCAAATCTTTCCATGGATGACATACACAAATGGATGTTAATTTGTGTTCAATTAAAGAAAAGAGAATTGAATGTATGAAAATCATATCCAAACAGTATCCAATTCAAGAGCAAAAGGAAAACAAGCATATAAAGAAAATGTATTTTGCTATTTCATGTTGCTCAGGATGTGAAAAACAAATAGTCTTTCTTCTTCCAAAAGAATATTAAATATATTAAGTATTCTATATTTCTTTCTTACATGGCTTTTAGTGTGTAGGCTTTGTGTCTCTGCCACCCTTAATCCTTTCTACCAGGCAGTGCTAAGTTCTCATGTCATTTTTCTCTATCTTGTTTATATTTCTTCTCCCTTTGCAGACATCAGGTTGACATCATCATCATCTCTCCTTGCAGACATTGGTTGAGTCTTTAAGCATAAGAATCAAGGGGAAGGCCAACAAGGCAGATATCATGATGGGAGTCTTTTACAGAACTCCCAAGCAGGATGAAGAGGCAGATGAAATACTCTATAAGCAGCTGGGAGAGGTTTCATGACCACTACCCCTTGTTCTCATGGGGGACTTCAACTTGTCAGATGTCTGCTGGAAATATATCAGAGAGGCAACAGTCCTGGTGGTTCCTGAAATATGTGGAAGATAACTTCCTGAAATAGCTGGTGGGGGAGCCAACTGGGGAAGATGCCTTTCTGGACCTGCTGCTTGTGAACAGAGAAGACTTATGGGGAATGTAGTGGTTGGAGGCCATCTTGGGCATAGTGATCATGAAACGATAGTTTTTGGTGGTTGGAGAAGTAAGGAGTGGAGTCACCAGAACTGTCACCTTGGACTTCCAGAGGGCAGGCTTTGGCCTGTTCAAGAACCTGGTTGGCAGAGTCCCTTGGGAAGCAGTCCTGAAGGGCAAAGAAGTCCAGGAAGGCTGGACATACCTCAAGAAGAAAGTCTTAAAGGCACAGAAGAAGACCATCCCAATGTCCCAAAAGACGAGCTAGTGGGGAAGAACACTGGCCTGGCTGAATAAAGAGCTCTGGATGGAACTCAGGAACAGAGGGAGAGTTTATGGCCTTTGGAAGAGGGGGCAGGCCATTCATGAGGACTACAAAGATGTAGTAAAGCTATGTAAGGAGAAAATTAGAAAGGCCAAACCCCAGCTAGAACTCAGCCTGGCTACTACTGTTAAAGACAATGAAAAATGTGCCTATAAATACATTAACAACAAAAGGGGGACTAGGGAGAATCTTCATCCTTTATTGGATGCAGGGGGAAAAATAATGACCAAGGACGAGGGAAAAGCTGAGGTACTGAATGCCTTCTTTGCCTCAGTAGTAGTAGGACTTTGTCTTTAGTAGTAGGATTAGTTGGTCTCTGGGTACCCAGCCCCNACAGGCTGTATCAATGGGCTGAGGGCCATGGGATGAGCTTAAACAAGGCTGAGTGCCAGGTCCTGCACTTGGGTCACAACAACCTAATGCAGTGTTCNGAATGAGACCTCCATAATCAAAGACAAAATGGTAAGTGACCTGCTACATCACTTAGATACACACAGATCTGTAGGACCAGAAAAGTTACACCCAATAGTACTTAAGGAGCTGGCAGATGTACTCACCGAGCCACTTTCCATCATTTATCAGCAATCCTGGCTAACCACGGAGGTCCCAGTGGATGGAGGTTAGAAAATGTGACACCCATAAACAAGAAGGGCCGGATGCAAGATCCTTGGAACTACAGACCTGTCAGTCTAACCTTGGTGCCAGGGAAAGTTATGAAGCAGATCTTCTTGAGGTCTATTACCCACCATATGCAGGACAACCAGGAGATCAGACCCAGTCAGCATGGGTTCATGAATGGCATGTCCTGCTTGATGAACCTAATGCCTTCTATGACAAGGCAAAAAAAAAAAAAAAGTCTTTGACACTGTTTCCCACAGCATTCTCATGAAAAAACTGACTGCTCATAGCTTGGATGGGCGCAGGCTCTGCTGGGTAAAGCACTGGCTGGACACACCAGCAGCCAGTCACAAGTGGGTTCCCCAGCGTTCAGTGCTGGGGACATTCCTGTTTAATATCTTTAGCAATGACCTCGATGAGGAGATAGAGGGCATTCTCAGTAAGTTTGCAGATGACACCAAGTTGCATGGGAGTGTTGATCTGCTTGAGGGTAGAAAGTCTCTACAGAGGGGCCTGGACAGGCTGTATCAATGGGCTGAGGGCCATGGGATGAGCTTAAACAAGGCTGAGTGCCAGGTCCTGCACTTGGGTCACAACAACCTAATGCAGTGTTCCAGGCTTGGGGAAGAATGGTTGGAAAGCTGCCTGTCAGAAAAGGACCTGGGGGTGTTGGTCAACAGCCGACTGAGTATGAGCCAGCAGGGTGCCCAGATGGCAGACAGCATCCTGGCTTGTATCAGCAATACTGTGGCCAGCAGGACTAAGGAAGTGATCATCCCCCTATACTAGGCACTGGTGAGGCCATACCTCAAGTACTGGGTTCAGTTTTGGGCATGTCAATAACAAGAAAGACGTTGAGGTGCTGGAGTGGGCCAGAGAAGGGCAATGAAGCTGGTGAAGGGCCTAAAGCATACATCTTATGAGGATCAGCTGAGGGAACTGGGGTTGTTTAGTGTGAAGAAAAGGAGGCTGAGGGGAATCCTTGCAAAAAACCCCTTTTTTTACTTGTCACAAGTAAAAAAAAATAGAACAAGAGGAAATGGCCTCGAGTTGCACTTGGGGAGTTTTAGGCTAGATATTGGGAAAAATTTCTTCATTGAAAGAGATTTTAAACACTGGAACAGGCTGCATGTGGAAGTGGTTGAATTACCATCCCTGGACATTTTAAGAGTCATTTAGGTATGGTGCTTAGGGATACAGTTTAGTAGTGGACTTGATAGAGTTAGGTTAATGGTTGGACTTGATATCATAAAGGTCTTTTCCAATCTAAATGATTCTATGATCATTGGAGCCATAGATTTGAAACTGATATTACAAATTTCAGAGTTAATTTAAGCTCTGTAGTACCTTGGTTCTGTTCCTGTAATACATAGTGTCTTCAAATCATGATCCTTTTGACTGTTCCTAACTTAAATACTCAGAAGCACAGGTAGCTTGCCCAAATGGGTTTGTAGTTTGGTGTTCCAGAGAGTATCTCTTCTCTAAAAAGTTGATTGTCCTTAGTTTTAGGCAGTAAAGTTTCCCAAATCAATGCACTGTATGATTAGAGGATGTTTGGGAGTTCATAGAAAAGTAACGGTTATGCAGTCTTATAAGAATGTTTGGATGCCTAAGAAATTATTTAGTTTTGTCTTCACTTGAACTGGACTATCAGAGTTCTCAAAGTCAGTAGATATCTTTGCACTGAAGTTCACAGCATATGAATGCATTAGAAAGAATAATTGTTAGATTTTAAAACCCAAATCAATCAGTCACACTGAAAAGCAGAGAAAACTGAGTTTTCACTCAAATTATGTAGCATTCTGGAATACATTACAAATAGAAATCTAGTCAGCAGTTATGTTTCTTTTATCTGAAGAATTTTATTATCCTCCACTGAAGTAAAAAAATCAACAATTCAAATACCGTTGAAAATCTAGTTGGTATCTATAGCATATATTTTCCAAGTTCTGCCCCTGTCTATTTTGCGTCTATTGTCATTTCTGAGCATCTTGCCATCATGTTTTGAACTATGTACGTAATATCTGACCTATCTGTAGATGAATTACAACCTCCAGCTATCTCCATCCAGTGGACTGTGTGCCTTTTGAAATAACAGTTACAGTAGCCTTTTAAGGGACTTCCTAGTTAGCAGTGTCAATTTTTCAAATCATGTTGTACTGAATGAACAATTTGTCTCAAAGAAAATATGTAGACAGACACTATCTATTATACTATATCCTTTTCTAAGTTTTCCATTGTTAATACAAGTGCCCAGTGTCTTAAATTTGGAGAAGCAGTTAGTGAAAGGTGAATTTTAAACTCATTATAAGTGTTAAGATGAGACCGCCTGGAGAGTGGTATTATACTGCACTATACTAGGCTACATTATACTTGGCACTTTGGAATTATATTTAGCATAGGAAAAGCACATTCTACCCCAAAGAACTCGCATGAAACAATTAAGGAAAATGACCTCATTTCAAAGATAGGGACTGCGGCAGGGAGAAAGCAAAAGCCATTCATCAGAGATAGCAAATCACTCAGATTACAATAAAGCTTCACAATTCAAAATAATACCTGTACCAGGGAAGAGAAATGATGTATTTTTATGTGTTTATTCAGTATTGTATTGCCCATTCTTGAAGTTTTATTATGATTTTTGATTTTGCTAATAATACCAGTTGTCAAGATTATATGAATATTTGTGGCTCAATTTGCATATAGTGATTAAAATGTATAGATGTAATAGATGCAAAGGAAAGCTCAGTAATCCAAAGATCCAAACATAATTAAAACTGTAAAATAATCAAAACCAATTTTTTAAAAAACAAAAACACCTGATTGATTTGATTAGCCTAACATCAAAAGAGGCATGAATATATCAGAAGATGTTTTCTCTCAAAAGATAAACACATTTTATGGCATATATTTTTCTGTTCTTTACTTTTCACAATATTACAAAGAATGGCAAATATAAGATCTTCAGAAAAGTTGGCCAAAGAAAGAAGACGATAATAAATGGTTAATTTTGGCTGTCCCAAATATATGGTTAATTACTGCGATGTAAAATGTTTAAAAAAAAAAAAAAAGAAGAATGCAGATATTTCCAGGTATTAACCCACAAATCTAAGAAGCAAAAATCCACAGTTAATAGAACACTGCATAGTCTTTGTAATTACAAGCTCAACATGAGAGTCTGGTGTCACAATGAAGATAAATCCTCTAATTAGCCAGGATTTGAAAAGCAGAAACAAAATTGAGATGTGGAAGGTTAGACAGAGAGAAGCAACGTTCTAATATTATATTGTGAGAAAATGACAGGACTTAGACAACCTCCAATAGTCCATATGTCTGGATATGTGATGGTCTCCACTGGGAGTTTTGTCCCAAGTTTATCTGTAACAAGAACAGCGATAGTAACATATCATCTTCGAAAGACAGATTGTTGTGTCAGTCCTGCACAGGTAGAGCCTGAATTGTTACTGTTGGAACTGGCAGGGACGATGTTCTTCAACAACATTTTTGGTTTCTTACATTAGGAAAAGAAGGTAAACCTACAGTGGTCAAGGCTTAGTGTAAGAAGGATCTTTTTATTATATTTTTTTCTTGGAGATCACATCCCAGCAACTTGATTTGTTTTGGCTCAGTAATAAAAGGTCATGTTTTAAAAGCAGTGAAATTTGCTTTTCCTTCAAAAGACTACATAAATAAAAGTAACAGTAGAGAAAAAGAGACAACATGGACTTCTTCACTACAAAATCTAGCTGATACTTTCTATTAAGATGTATAGACAAACTCATCATTTTATAAAAAGTATCTTCCAAGTGTAGTTCACTAATGGATGTATAGTGCATAAAAATGTAAGCTAGTGCAATTTTTTGTGAAGCTATCTAAAAGCTTTCATCAAATACACTATACAAATAAATTGCATGAAGGAAGTCATGCAGTACAGTTGATGGACAGATGATTACTTAATTTCTTCTTCATCAGGATTGATTTCTTCTATTTAAACATCTGTTTGAACCAGATAACCATAAGACAAGATATTCTTCAAAATGAACTCTACCACAAAAAATGTGTAAAATACTGTATCAGGCATGCCCAAGACAAAAATATCTGTGATTTCAGAGGGCCAAGTTTATCACTTCTGTTCTCAGAAATACAGATAACTTTTGCATATACACTAGAAAGCAGAAGTCTAAAGTCCTAACATCTGCCTTAGGAGGGGTAACACTTATCATAGTTCAGAAATTTAAATCCAGCCTTTCAGTTGGAACATACAATTTGATTTATTAAAGAGACACTCAAAATTTTTTGTTTGTTTTCTTATGGGAAGAAAAGATATCCAATGGAATATGAATATGGAATAAAGAAACTACTCAGATGAGAAAGATCTTGCAACTTCAGGTCATATTACTCTGTGGATGTCACTAACTTGTCCTGGATTTGTTGAGCCATGGTATTTTCATCTGACAGATGCTTTACATCTAACAGTCTTTGTTAGAAAAGCTTACATACATTTCTATGCAAACCAATTCATTTTTTAAGAGAGATTTTTCCTGGGCTGAATAAGGCATTTTTTTTTGTCTAAATGAAATAGCTGTGACTGAAAGAGAGAATGTGGTAAGCTGTAATAGCATATCTAAGTGGCTCTGAAAAAAAGAACTCACTAATTTGTAGCTCAGGCTCATTTTGCACTGAAATATTCATGTAACATCTGAAGGTGTTGTCAGTAAAACATCTGGCTTGAAAACAGAAATCACCATTCACTCTACAGAAGTGGTTGCTCATTCCTGTCCCCCATAAGATGTTTTTACATGCTCAGCTTGGTTTGATTATACCCTTCTTCTGCTTCATTTCTGTGACATAGATGTGTTGGAAATGATTATGAGGATTTTCAAAGCAATGTAGTTCTTGTACTGCTATAGGCCAACTTGTTTAGCCTGCAGCATGTTTGTAATGCTCAGGTTGGTTATTGCTTCTGACAAAACAGTCCCTAGTGATTCTCAGCTGAATTTGCAAATATTTCAGACTCGTATATGTACTGAAATAAGTAGTAAGGAAACTTAAGGAGAAACTATCTTAATTGGTCTACTATTGCAGTGCCTAATACAGTTCACCATCTTCAGTGGTGTTATGTACCTCCTCATAGTGTAAAAGAAAACACACCCATCTCTCAGTTATCTGTGTCTGGATTGCCTCAGTTATGTTGTGGGACTTCTATCATCATGATATGCCTGAGTTATCCAGGCTGTGCTTGAGTACTGGCTGTGCTCAGCTGGATAGATATTCAGATCTGAAGCAACCAAAAGGGACATACTACTTCAGTTCAGCATTAGTTGTAAAGTCAGCAATGCTGCTGTCCTTTCTTTATATCCTCTGCTATGCCTTAGTGTGTGATCTTAAATCCAAAATTAAGTTCCACATGATTTGCCTCTCTGCTTTGACCAGACTGTTCTAGTACTTCTGTTCATATACACATACATTCGTACTTTCTACCAGTGGTAAGTATGGCAAAGCCCTGAGGTGTTTCATGCAAAGAGAAGATGCACCTGAGGGAGTAGGGCTGTCAACATCTGATCCAGTTATCTAGACTGTGGTTTATTCCATGCAGAAAAGCAGACATAATTCACCACATCTTAAAATAGATGACCAAATCCTGAAAATTTATTTTCTTTGCATACAAAACTTCAACTAATTATTAGACTAGAGTGACTATGTCATAACAATTGCAGGTTAAGTAGATCAGAGTCAGGAATGTGCTATATACTAAACAGAAATCACTGAAATCACATTATAAAATGACAGTTCATGGAAAATGGCAAAAATTTTTTAC
>VYZX01006004.1:0-17678 GCA_013401335.1 Brachypteracias leptosomus | reverse complement strand
GGGGAGGGAGGGCAGGGGAATTTTATGAATTTTAAAATCTACACTGAATGTTTTTTTCCAGAATATGGAATTGACCAGAATTTGGTCTGACTAGAATATCTTTTTTCCTTTGTTTCTTCCCTTGTGTGTATCCTTAATCTCTTTATGCCTCAATCATTTTGTGACTCAGTTTCTTTTAACTATGATATGATATTTTGTAATGATAGCTGGAAAATATTTGGGATGCTACATAATTTCTTATCAAAATATACTTTTTTATTTGTTTTCTTTCACTTAACTTCTCTCTTCTGTGAAAGATTCCAAGATCCTGGGAAATCATTAAATACTGAAATACTTTGACCTAAAATTAATAATGTTTTGCCCCAAACAATAATATACCAAAATTATATCAGACCTCATGGTCTCATCTCATGCATTTCCTTTTCACCATTTTCACCTACTTATGTCTTGAACCATGCTATGTGACATTCCATACTAAGGTGGAATGCCTAAATCTGATCAGAACAGAGTATCTACTACAAGTATTTTCCAGTATACTCCATTGTTTGCAGGTCTATTTTATCCCTAGTGTTTAGATGCTGATCTTCAGTAAAAGAGGCAAACAGTGCATTTTGATAGCATCAGTTATTATAGAAACATATAGATATTTTAAATCATCTTATTGGAATGGAAAGTCTTTTCTTCTCCGTCTGGACCTTTATCATGGAGCAATCATCTGTGTATGAAAGAATATGACACTTGCAGTCCAAACAAATTTTCCACAGGAAGATAGGCTTTTTCATCCTTCACTGAGATTCTCTGATCACATGTAACTCAAAGGGTGATCCCTTGTTCCTTACTGAAAGAATCTTGATTTGTCATTTATTTCTGTCGTATATAAAGGAGACACTGAAACTTTGCAGAGCAAAATTTAGCAATTCAGTCATTGATTAAAATTCAGTTGAAGTCTTTTCTGAAAAAAGCATCTTTTTTCAGTGATTGCCAACACTTCATATCATGCATATAAGCAATAGTCTACATAGTTGTCGATTTCTACACAGCTGAACTACAAATAAGTCATTGTTGTCTCCTTGAATATTTTTAGACAAAAGAGAAATTGCATTGTGAATGTTTGAAAAATAAAAGGTGATTGAAATAAAATGCTCCAAAACATGAAAATATCTTATAAGTCGTAAATGCTAAATCCAAGGTTAGGTTTGAGAGATACCATTTAGTCTGCATATAAGAAGCACAAATTTGCTTCCAGCTAGTTGTCCACCTTATTTGCTCTTAATCTTGCAAAGTAAGGTATAAATAGGTCTTCATCTGATCACTGTAATGGGCTGCCCAGAGAGGTGGTGGAGGTCCCATCCCTGGAGTTATTCAAGGTCAGGCTTGATGGGGCTCTGAGCAATCTGACCTAGGTAGAGACGTCCCTACTTGTGTAGGGAGGTTGGACCAGATGACCTCTAGACGTCCCTTCCAGCATAAAACATTCTATGATTCTATGATTTTGTAGACTGAATGGCAAAAGTTTTTAACTACCTTTCCTCAAAGAGCTTCAGAATTTCAGGACATGGTTGATTTTGCCAGCTCTTAACATAGAGAAATATAGATGTGTTCACAAAGGATGTTTATCTTGAAACCATGCAGTTAAAAGTATCTTAGAAAGCCTTCTACATATTAGAATTTACTTTTATATGCATGAAAGGCCTTCTAACTTGTAACTTTTCATTTTCTACTGAGTTGATAAAGACAGCAATGTGAAATATTATTTTTCTTTATTTCACAGTGTGTCAATTTTTTTTTAAGCATTAATAAGATTTTAAATACTACTTTTAAAATTAGAGCACCCTGCCTCTAGATGTGTTGAAGTTTGGAATGGAATAAATTAATGGAAGAGTAAGCTGAAACACTTGATGTAAATCACTTTTCTCTAGAAGTATGTTGAGGCAAAGCAGAAGAAATAGAAAAATGGTTTCATTCAGTAGTTCGTGGCAAATCTTAAGTAGCTCACTTCACATTTTGATTTCAGCAGACAAACTAGTTTTAACTTTATTGGGCCACTTTCTCTAGGGAAAAAAATGAAAAAAAAACCCTTAAACCCACCCAACTCCCCCCTACCCCTCAAGCCTCCCAGAATAATAAAAAAATCTGAAATTCTCAAATTAAAATAAAATTAACCCTAAATATTATAGGTGGCTTAACTTACAAAGATGTGTTGGGGTTTTTTTATGAGGGATGTCTTAGAATGAGAGGCTCATGCATACTACATGAATTTGACATAGAGGAATGGTTTAATCTTCATTGTTCACATCCTACATAACTCACTCAACTGCCATATAGACCATATTGTTTCAATAACAAACACAGAAGTAAAACCAATATGTTCTTTCTGTATATTTTCAGACACACTTCAGAAAGCTGATAAATATTTACTCTACAGACACATCATTATGTTTAACTTTATCTGTTCATTTATCTATCTGTTTATTGATGAAAAACCTGAATATATAGTGATATATTATATAATAATGGTATGTATTCTACACAAATACATGTATTTAAACTGATAGCAAATACTATTTTTAAATAGATTGATGTTTATGATGACTCTATTATATTTTTTTATTTGATAAGAAAAAATGCCTAGATGATATTGTCTGGCTCATAATTTGTAAACAAGTTTTAGTAAGTTTTAATTCATGTAGGTGACTGTTGTT
The DNA here is from genome assembly GCA_013401335.1 of Brachypteracias leptosomus. Classification (NCBI taxonomy): domain Eukaryota; kingdom Metazoa; phylum Chordata; class Aves; order Coraciiformes; family Brachypteraciidae; genus Brachypteracias; species Brachypteracias leptosomus. The sequence continues at coordinate 14,976 of VYZX01006004.1, read as the reverse complement.
AAAGCCACACAGTCTTGGATCACCTTAAGGCTCTATCTATGCAGATATGACCCGTCAGGAGCTGTGTAGATAGTTCAGCCCCAAGATGTCCATAAGCCATAGACCAAACAGGGTAGTTTTCTATCATGCAAAGAACCGAAACCTGAGCTGAGATTTGAAATCCCTCAACAAATAATATGCCCTGAGTCTCAATCCAAACTGCTATTCATTTGCTTGAGAAAGTAACATAAAGAGAACCTGGAGGGTTTCAGTGTTGGTTTCTGCCATCAACCTTCTGCATGCAAAGGGGATAATCCAATCAAGCATAGTCTTGTCCACAGTCAGGTAAATCAGAGGATAACATACCTAAGGTTTGGGTTAGGAATTGGGAGTTGTCTCTCCAACATTACATTTCAACTATATGGAGACTCCTCCCCTTTGGTTGGGACATTGGCCAAGGTCACTTTTCTGGGATTGATGGGTAAGTGAATATTTAGCATGCTATAAGTTTGCAAACACAGGTGATTAACACACATACAATACTAAGTATGCTTTCTAGGTTATTATAGTGTATTCTTGCTTTTAAGCTGTAATAGTGTATTCTTCCACTGTATCTGTGAAAACTTGCATTAGTGGTGTATTACTGTGAGTGAAGTCCAAATTGTGTTTGCTTCAGCCTTGCAGTTAATCCTGTAAGTGAAGTTCAAATAAATCTTTTGCTTGAACCTTGCAATATAGTCTCTTTTGACCACAGATATACTGAAGAAAAGGGTACTTTTCTTTCTCTCAGTGTAGCTCACTCATCAGACCTATTTACCTTAGCTGTCTTTAGCAGTCACAAATTACTGGGGCAAACTGTTTGACTAAGCTTTTCTTTGTGGTTTTTTTTTTTGTTGTGTGAAAGGTTGATTGGAACAACTTCCTGGATCTGACTCCCAGGGACTGCACTGAAGCTATGAAATACCTGTAAATGTGCCAACAGTCTTATTGAATGCAGGTATTGCTGCCATAAAAGATTGCCAAATCAGAATGTACACATTATACACTTAAATTACAAAAATTTGGAGAGTTTGAAAAGGACAGTGTCATAGAAAGAAGGAAGAAGGAACTGAAAAAAAGCTCTAGTGTAAGTGATGTGACAAGGGATGAACTCCACTTCCAGCAGCAAAGCAACAGGGCAATAAATTTTAAGATATTTTAGCTTGCGAAACAGAGGTGAGCTAAACAGATCCATCAAAATGTGCCTGTTGAGGAAATGGGAAAATGTAACGGTGAGTAGATCTCAACTATGGGAAAATCTGCTTAACAAGGCACGTACTGACAGGGCTCTTGAATCTGCAATCAACCTTTATCACTTTGTCTGTGGGTAACACATGTCAGGGTTGTTAGAGCCATGAGCATGGTCACCCGGAGCATTATTCCAAATCCAAAATAACACTCTTCTCCATCTCCATTCCCAACAGTGCCTTCAGCTAAGATACACACTGGATCCAGATCTAGCATGAATACATATACATATACAAAAGTTCTAGTCAGTAGCAGGCAGCCACTTCACCCTCTAAACACTTCTTAGAAGTACTCAGGCACTGACCTGTAGTGCAACAGGACATCTGTGTCAAATCAAATTAGATTCTCTCAACTCTATTTTCTCATCTGAATTTTCTTGCAACATATTTCAACACATGTTGGGTTTGTATTTTTCCTTCTTGATACAGAAAGTTAAGAACCACCATCTTAGAAATATATCTCTTATTTAGTATTTCAATTACAAATTATAGCCAAGTTTCTGACATTTAGGTCAAGTATTTCTTTAAAGACTTGACACAACGAAGAGATAAATATATGCTAGAGGTACATATGTTGCATTTCAGTTCCTCATGATAAAAAAAGGAGGCAGGGGAATAACTTCACTACATCTTTTATGTCTTCTAATGCCCCAGGCTAATATAATCAAGTGCTTTCTTTAAAGTATAAAGCTATTTCTTAATTCATGTACTTGCAATGTTTCCAACATCAAGAACAGATTTCTAAGTCTGTCCTAAGTCACCGAACATTTTCTTTCTGTGACAAAGAATCTCATAGCATAAAATAAATGAATTTATGCTATACAACAAGTAATGATACCAAAATGAAATTGATGGATAATTTTCAGTCCTTAGGTACATATTTTCAGGTTTATGCTTGCATGTATCAGACCTGCTAATAGTAACAGCAAGTATATTTCTATTTTTGGCTTTGGAAATGGAAAATCTTTCAAGTGAAGAACAAAGACATAGGTGTTAATGCCTGATCTTGGCAGGTAGAAGGAAGGAATAACCCATTGAGGCTCACAAAGACACCAGAAAATTTGGCAGTGGAAAGAAACAGAGATTTGGCAGAGAGCAAAACCAGTGCAGTGTGAGAGGGATTCAGCACTCAAAAAAGAAGCCAAATGCAAGGAAGACACTGGAATTCCTTGAGGATGCTCTGACTTTGATTGAAAGGGCACTCAGAACTGCTGAAGAATCTTGGTACATGTGTGTGTGCCAATATTATCCATATATGTTCTTGCTAACATAAATAGAATTTGATAATTGAATCCCTTACAAGCTGTATACATTTGTTTGCTTTCATGGATAGGTACTCTGGGAGCCCTCTGCCAGTACTGGAGGATATTTTTGTACACAACAGGCAGACATGGCCAGTTGTGAGATTGGACATCAGAGGAATTAATTTCCCAGACTTTAGGCCATCAAAGGGCTTTCAGATTGCTGTAGCTGAGTCACACCCCAGTTAGTTAACCAGAGGAATTAGTGATTCAAAGCCCTTCTTAGCAGGATGCTTGAGCACCTTCTGAGCTTCAAGTGTCTAACTGGTGTCACTGTTAAAGATGGAAACCTCAAATTATTAAAACTGGCCAAGCTCAAGCTTTGTTAATTGATTTCTCAAAGAACAAGGGGTTCTGGTAGCACTATCACCTGATGGCTCTTACTAGAGTAATTAGAACTTCATTTTTTCTCATGCTTTATTTAAAATGCACTTACACTGATTATACACATGCTGGTAATGAGTGCCTTCCTTAATCAGTGCATGGTGGGTGAGATCCCGAAAGTGACATATCTCCCTGCCTCAGGTGTAAGCAGGAGGGAGGTCCAGCTGCCACAAGTCTTTGCAACATCACACATTTCTTTCCAGTGCCATACTTGGTGTCCCCTCTGCTGCCATTTTGTTCTTAAAATGGGATGGAGCAGTTAGAGATAAACCTCCAGCTGCTCCCTATCCCCTCTGAAATGACTACTGCTCAGAAGGCTCCCAGGTACATTGACTTATACAAAAATATTAGAAAAATCACAGGTATGAGCCAAAGGTCAAGGTTTAGAGGTTGTCTGTGTCCTTTTTACTTGCAATTATAGGGAGTCAGAAAAATGGACCTGAGAAGTAATCTGGCCTTAGGCAGATGGGGGTAGATGGATGTAAGCGAAGTGTGCTCTTCATCCCTTTCCTCCTATCTATGCGCTGAGTATCTTGCACTGCTCCTATCCTAGTTTTGTGACCTGTATGAAGGGTCTTACAGACTTGTTTCTGAGACCAGAGCTGTTGGGAGGAACATGCAACTTGGAAATATATGTTTTAAAAATGAAACCTTTTCTATTATACATCCTAGGAGACTGTCCTGGGTTCGGCTAAGATAGGGTTAATTTTCACCAGGATCTGGGAGGGGGTCACAGCCAGGACAGACAACTTGGTTTAGCCAGTGGGATATTTGATACAATGCTGATGTCATGCCCTCTATATAAGGGCAGGGGCCAGGCTGGGCAAAGCGCAGGCTCTGGCAGCTATTATGGTGGGTTTCTGGCAAGGAGCTATCCCCTTGGTGCAGGTTTTATGTGGTTTGGTGGGGTTTATATCACTCTTTTTATCCTTTTTTCTCCTTATCTCAACCCACAGGGTTTCGCATTTTTGTCCATATTCTCCTTACCATTTGGAGGAGTGTGAGTGAGTGGCCATGTGGTGCTCAGCTCCCAGATTGATCTAAACCACAACAGAGAGGAGGTAAACCATCCCTTCCAGTACATCTGATGACTTTGCTTTCTACTCCTTCATCAATCCCTGGAAAGGAAACAGTGCCACTGAACTGCACTGCTGTACTTGGGATGTGAGGAAAAGGACTGATGGCAATCTGTGCTGCTGACACAGTGTCACAGTGTAATGAGGCATGGAGTACCATCTCAGCAATGCGTCAAGCTTGGAAAGTTTCAAATGGTTTGGTTAAACTGCCCTGAAGAATTTAACTATATGGAAAAGTGTTTTATAGTCCTCTTTTGTTGTTAGTGTTTAGAATTGGGTTGTATAAGCAAAACAATCTGTGGGCTTGCCATGTTATCAGCAGGGGCTCTGGTACATGACCATGGTACACAGCGTCTTACAGACAAGTCAATAGTGTGGGGGTTTGGTCTGTTATGATGTCTCACACTAACAAAATCAGGTTTTTTTAGTTTTACAGGAGAAGGGGTGGATTTCTGGCACTTTCCCAGGTTTCACATTGCCAGCTGTGTCTTCAGCTTCAGAGATTTTCTGTACGTTTCGTATTTGCTTCTAAGTAGTACAATATTCTTTGTAAATTGTTTGCCACAGTTCTATTTTGCCAGGAAGTGTGTGTAATACAGTGCATTTCATTTAAGATTTAAGCATTTCTTAAACTGGTATTAATCAAAGGTGTTGCAATATGTGCCAGAAGTCTACTTGCATTACATTATTTATAATATGGGGAAAAGTTACAGGAGGTAGAGAAACTTGCCCAGTATCAAGATGGTGGCAAAATCACAGCCAGGGAGAGGGAGAATGTGGGGGTTTTTGCATGATAATACCCTGCTGCATGAGGGCTCTCAGCCTTCACAGTCCTCTGAGAGCTCATGGGGAGGGTCTGATGAGGACAGGAACAGTGTCCCTGGCCCCTCCACTATGGGACATGTATGTATCTTACAGGAAGGCAGTAAGGGTCAATGGGAAGCCTGTTTGTTTTCAAATATCTACTATTTGTTTCACCTTCCTGTGTTTCTGCTTGTTGTCCTGAAAAAAAAAGGGACAATGTTTGAGTGTTAAATGTTGTAGAGTTTGATATCTCAAAAGTGGTTAGGTCCCTTTATTTCCCTTTGCTATGGAAGGGAGACACTGTTGTTTTTTCTAAAAGTGTTATTTCTCTAAAAGCCACTTGGCCCTGTAAGGTTTGATACACAGAAATGGTATGAGGCTTTATCCATTAAATGTATAAAATACTTCAAGAATCTCAGATGTCAGACACAATAGAAGTATAAAGGATTATTAATTGTTACTTTACAAGGGTACCTGGAGGAGTAGTTTCAGTTGTTAAATTTATTAAAGTAGCTTTAAAACTGAAAAGAATTATGTAGGGTATAGGAATTATTGTCCTTATACTCCAGGCCAGTCAGAAAGAGTACTTTTAAATTAATTTGATCAGCAGTCTAACCAGGGAGGATGTCACAGTGTAAAGCATTATGCTCTTACATGTGGTTCCTTTGAGTTTCGTATGCCCAGGAGAAAGCGCCAACTGCTTATACAGACACAATTACATTTGTACAAATTGATTTACACATCCACAGGCAACAAGAGCAGGTGTTTCATGATGTTTTTGTCAGGAAGCAGCAAGATTGATCTGCTCTGCAAAGGAAGGTGAGCTGGGGTGGAGGGGGCAGAGTCCTCCTCACTGACCAGGGATGCTGCCACACAGTGCCCAGGCAAGAGAAGTAGAGCATGTCCAGCAGCCTTGACCAGAACCAGACAGCAGTCCTGATCACTAGGGAAGTCCACATTGATAAGGGAGAAGGCTGAGTCAGCAAAGCAACGGTCAGATCAGCACAGTGCAAGGCAAACTCTTTGATTTGCTCTTTCGTCAGTGGTCTGCGAGGATACGTCTGAATTTATGGTGTGAGGAGTTTCACATATGCTGGATAATTGCTGTTATTGCTAGTGCTGGTTTTACCAGACTCCCAGGGCTGCAGTCCTTTGGGAACTCCTATTTTTCTCTAGGACTATAGGTAGGACATACTGTACAGAACAAGTATTTGCTTTTAATTTCTACTAGCTACAGATACATGTAAACCAATGAGTGTTATACCACAAGAAATTGTACAAAGCTTAGCAAAAGCTGAACCAAAATAAGTAATAGTCACCTGGCTGTTAGGCAATTGCAGCTAAACTAACTAAATTACAGCTTAAGGTAGATGCAAACAAAATCTGTCAAGTCCTGGAACTTTTGTTTTCAGTTTACCATAAAGGCTATAGCCTGTTGCTAGCAATGGCAACATGTATTTGCAAGGTCACAAAGCTATACAGACCACTTGCAGAATAAGATCTTATCAATGCTTATAAATATCTAAAGGGTGGGTGTCAAGAGGATGGGGTTAATCTCTTTTACGTGGTGCCCAGTGATAGAACAAGGGACAATGGGCACAAACTAGAACACAGGAAGTTCCACCTGGACACCTTCCTATTCAATCTGCTCTAGGTGAACTTACTTTGGCAGGGAGGATGGACTAGATGATCTCCAGAGGTCCTTTCTAACCCCTACCATTCTGTGATTCTGTAACAACATCCACAGCTAAATTGTCCATTTCTGTTTGCAACAGAAGAAAATTTTTAACTTTCCCTGAATGTAATAAACATACCTAGAGAGTATCAATATTGTTACAGATCAAAAAAGATCTTTAAATAGAAGGAAAACAGTATACCATTTTTCAACTTGTCAAACTATGACAAGTTTATTCAAATACTTATGCACATACAAAACAAATAGAATTGCTTATGTGAATAAATTTAAAATTACTAAATTGCTAGGTCTGTGGACTTCAAAGTTTGCATTCAATCCTCCCTTAAGTACTAGAATTTATTTTCCTTTGTACTAGTGCAAAAAAATAATATTTTGCTTTTGATATTAATACAGGAAGGAGAAGCTCCTTTTTTTAGTGTAATAATAGTTTCCAATAATAATAATGAATCTAAATAATAAAATTCTGTTAGTACAATTTTGCATACAGCTTTACAAACTGCTCTCTAGCTACCTTCATGACTGTCCACAAACCTACAGGCACTACAGTATGAGTGTGAGTAATGGTGCTACTGATATTTTCTATAAATGCTGGAATAGAATAGGCATAGAATCATAGAATTGTCAAGGTTGGAAGGGACCTTAAAGATCATCTAGTTCCAACGCCCCTGTCATGGGCAGGGACATCTCCCACTAGGTCAGGTTGCTCAGAGCCCCATCCAGCCTGGCCTTAAAAATTTCCGGGGATGGGACTTCCACCACCTCTCTGGGCAACCTGTTCCAGTGTCTCACCTCGTGGCGAAGAAATTCTTCCTAAAGTCTAATCTGAATCTACCCACCCCTAGTTTTGATCCATTCCCCATACTCCTACCACTACCTGACATCCTATAAAGTCCCTCCCCAGCTTTCTTGTAGACCCCCTTAAGATACTGGAAGGCCACAATAAGNTTTACCAGCTTGGAGACCAGAATGTTGTGCGGGACAGTGTCAAAGGCTTTGCTCAGGTCCAGGTAAATGACGTCGGTTGCTCTACCCTTGTCTATTAATGTTGTGACCTTCTCATAGAAGGCCACCAGGTTTGTCAGCCATGATTTTTCTTTGGTGAAGCCGTGTTGATTGTACCCAATCACTTCTTTGTTATTCTTCTGCCTCAGCAGTGCCTCCAGGAGGATCTGCTCCATGATCTTACTGGGCACAGAGGTGAGACTGACTGGCCTATAGTTCCCTGGTTCTTCCTTCTTTCCCTTTTTGGAAATGGGGGTTATGTTTCCCCTTTTCCAGTCAGTGGGGACTTCATCAGACTGCCATGACTTTTGGAATATAATAGAGAGCAGTTCAGCAACCTCATCTGCCAGTTTCCTGGCGGGGAACCTTTCAGGTTCATCAGATGGTCATGAACTTGATCTTCACTTATAAGACGCAGTTCTTTCTGCCAGCCCCTGCCATTATCTTCTTGACTCCGGGAGTGTGGCTGGAGCCCTCGCCAGTGAAGACTGAGGTAAAGAAGTCATTGAGAACCTCGGTCTTCTCCATATCACTTGTCACCAGTTCTCCTGTTTTCTTTCTGAGGGGGGCCACACTTTCCCCAGTCTTCTTTTTACCATTGATATACCTGTAGAAACTTTTGCTATTCCCCTTGATCTCCCTGGCTAGATTTAATTCTAACTGAGCTTTAGCTTTTCTAACCAGGTCTCTTGTTGCTTAGCTTCCTTATATGCCTCCCATTCCAGCTGTCTTTTCTTCCACTCCTTTTAAAGTTTCTTTTTGTGTGACAGTGTGTCCAGGAGCTCTTTGCTCACCCAGGCAGGTCTCCTAGCACTCTTTCCTGCCTTCCTCTTTGTCGGTATACTTTGCTCCTGGACATGGAGTAGGTGATTCTTGAATACTGACCAACTGTCCTGGGCCCTCTTTCCCTCTAGGGCTTTGTTCCATGGTACTTTGGCCAGTAGATCGCTGCTTCTAACAATGCAGTGGCCTACTGCATCAAGCCTGAGATGCGTGGGAGAGCTTGGGTGCTTAAGTCCATGGCCATGATGCTGAGAATTTAGACTGAGCTGCAACTTAATCCCAAAGATGATAAACTTTGCAGGCAGCTGTTTCTACCTTCAGGTTATACAGCTGTTTAGAGATGTTTTTCATGCATGCCCATTAATAACTTGACATTTGGCTCATGCCTTCTGGATAATACCTTTAATTTTTAATGCTATTTCCAAGGCCTTTCTACCATTTAAAGCCTTTCTTACACTACTAGTGCATATAAGATGTATTTATGGATTTTTTTGCATAGGTCAGAACCCAGAACTCCTATTCCTTACACTTTGTTTTTCTGTCCAGATGAAAATTATTATAGAGCTGAACAACCTCAGCAAGAAGGATGTTGAACTCCCATACCCTATGCTCACTTGCAACCCTATCACAGAAAGAAGATATGTGGTTTGGAAGTCTTTTCATTGAAAACACAAAATCAAATCTATCTGCTTTGATCAGGAAGCTTTCTCCTCACTTTGAAAGTCATTCTTTGGAAAGAAAGGACTACTTCTCTTGCTCCATATGTTCTGTATGCAATTAAGAAGATTAGCCTATAATGATAAGGGAGCAAATACATCTGTATTACCACTTGACCATTGATAGTTGTGGTTGATAATGAAATTCAATCTACAAATTAATTTTACACTTTAACACTTTACAGGTTATTATTATGAAGCTCACTGGTGCTAGCCATACATATTTCAGTCAATTTTTAATACTTCCTTATGACTGACTAAATGCTCAAACCTAAACTCCAAAAATTAGAGTTATCTGTGAGATCTCACTGATCATGAGTGTGCTAATGTAGTAATAGATAACTTCCCAATTACTTGTTACTATCTTGCCTGAATTCCACCGATAATTAAATGAGAGAGGATGTAACTGTACACGGATCCATTTCTTTTGATTCAAAGGGAGCCCTAAATGACTAGCAGAAGCTATTCTTAAAGAAGCAAAGTACTTTTCCTACGTCTCATGTTTCTGTCTTGCTAAGCAGCATTTTCTATCCAATTATGTTTTAATTACATTTGCTGTCTCCTTCCTCTGTAAGAAACATATTTAATAGTGAAAACTACACTCTTCATCAGCATGGTTCAGTTTTAAATCTTGACTTGATATTAAAATTCCATCTGGCTTTGGTAGTAAGATGTTTTGATACAATGTACAAAACAATTAGGTATTTATTTCTATGCATTAGGTGAGGGGCGGGCAAGTCAGAGTGGGAGAAAGAGGTCAGTTTGTACTTAGGCTGCAAAACCTACAGGAACCAGCCCAATGATTGTAATCCAAGCAAACAATAATATATCTGACTTTTATTATTACTTTTAGAAATGTATCACTTCTCCAGCTACCCATTCACATTTGATTCCTGTGAAACTGCCACTGAAAACCTTTGCTTTCATTGTGTGTAATGGCACACATATGTCATCTGGTGTGTGATGTAACCAAAGAAGGTAGGTGAATGTGGACAAAAAACTAAGGTGCATGAGTTGCTAACAGAGTAGTAATTTTCTCCATTTGTAGCTAATAAATCTGCATCACTAGGTTTCTGTCCTCATCCCCAAGTACTCATTTTTCTTTGTACTAGAGATCCCACCCCTCTGACTTACGACAAATGCTGAATTAATTGTATGTGCAGCTGCTTTCTAATGGAGGGGTAAAGGCACCTCTGGGGAAGAGGACTGGAAATGGTAATTTATCTTTTGTTCACTGGGTTTTTTTGCATTCATTGTTGGCTGCATGAACAAGTGAAAATAAGAACCCTCTTGACAGTGAGTCCTACTTCAGTAATGGACATGTTAATCCTAATTTAGCTCCAGAACTAGAACTGCAAATGTTCTGTAGGCATTCGTGGCTCCGTGAAATGAGGATAATATTTCCATGTTAGAGATGGATAATTAGTTAATAGGAGTTGCTAGGGAAATGAAAAATGATAAATAATTTCACTGGGATATCTGAGGAATATATATCTATATTTGTATATTGACAAGTCCTATTCCTAATAAAAGAACCTATCATCCAAGTTTTGGGTTTGGTTTTTGGGGAAAAGAGGTGAGTTCTGAGGGGTTTTTTGTTTGGTTTTGTTAGTTTGATTTTTTTTCTTAAAACATTACAATTAAATACAGGAAATTCTATGTGGTGGTTTACTTGTTTTTGTTTTTAAATCCGGCTGCAGAAACTACAGCAATTAATATTAATCTGAATTTGATTATTTGGCTCTTCAGCATTTCATTGGATTATGTTGAATTTGTAATTTGATTGCTACACAGATGTAAGCTGTGCTGATTGCATTAAAATATGCAAAGGAAATGAAAAATACTACCAGGCAATATTCAGAAAACAGTTCTTCCTTGCTAGCTGTGAAGACTTCCTTTTGGGAAGACATAAGCAAAGGATATTAGTGATTATACTCTAATGCCAGCTATCAAGTTAGAAATAATCCCTCTACATGGACAATAAGTATGTAGGCTGCAATACGTTGTTTCTGGATTAATATGTGTTATATAAGCAATAAAAACTTAATAGACATATATAATATGCTAAAGTATGATATTAAAAAGGTCCAATCTATAAGATCATGCATTAGACTACTGCTCCTGGAGAACTTTTGAGGATCATATAGATTGAAAGTTAACACAAACACTCTGCTATGTCATCATTGAGGAGCATAGTAATTAATAACTGCTGTATGACGGTTCAGTCTGAAATGGCTCTCAGTACCTGGGCAATTCCCAGCAGTGAATTCTGTGTCCACCATATATCACATATTCCTCTTAGACTGAACAATGTTAAGCTGTGGAGAACTGAGTAACAAGGAGGTTCTTCCAATTCCTGCTTTTGTGGCCATTAAGAGGTGCACTCAACTCTCTACTGACAGCAACAGTCACTGAGTGGGTTTCCAATATACATAAATTCTGTATATGGTCGAACACAAAGTGACCCTTATGTTTCTTCTGCATGTAGCTTCACCTAGAGCTATTTTGAAAGCATTTTCTGTTCCTAAGTCAACATCATAGGGGAAAACTTAAATAAGTGGTTTTCAACTCTGCATGTAGAATAATTTTCCACTTATACAAAATAATTTTTCAGTAATATTTAGTTTATCAGTTGTAAGGTCATATCTTTTCCCCACTGCTTTTTCCACTGTGAGTTTAAATGTCCCCAAAGAGAAGCAGAAGTAGGGACTAGAGGGGAAATTTAAAACTTTTCATTGCAGTTTTATATTCTTTTGAAAAATGGAGGGGAAAAATCCCCAACAATAGCAACAAAAAGGTTCACCCATAGTTATTCAGATAACTCTTCCATGCGACTGAATTCAGAAAGGAAGATGTAGCTCTAGTTGAAGATTGAGTCTTTGAGATTCTCATTCAAATACTTCTATTGATTTTAGAATGGCTACTCATGCAGCAAGGTTGTATTCCCCATTTAAAACCCAGTCCTCAATGAAAAAGTATAAAATGCATGAAGATATCCAAAAGACGATCCTATATTGGAGATGGTTTATATTTCATCTCCACTGGGCAGGCTGAGGTGCTACCCCTTCTGTGCAGTTGGGGAAGCTGCCTTGCCCATCCCACTGCACAGCCCTCCTGCACACTGATATGCTCATCCCTTCCCTGGGAGAATAAAAAGGAAACTGCAGCTTGGGACTCATCCTCACTGAATCTTATATGTAAACTAGAGTGACTGTGATAGCACTTTGTCCACATTGAGGACATCTAAAACTCTGCCAGTGAAACTAACAGCTTTAATGTTCTTTCTTTAGTTCAAGCACTCCCTTAAGAGCATTTTTTAATAACTCAATAATCAGACCCATGCATAGACTTTCTAATTGCTTCTACAAGTTCCTCTGGAACCTAATATTGTATTAAACCATGGTAGTAGGATTTCAGTTACTTATGCAAAAATCACATCTCCAATTGATAGAAATATTTATCAGTGTATTCACTAAAATGAAAAAGCATTGAAGCAAGTAATAACATTTAAAACAAATAGGAAAGCACAAATGAAATGAAGCATCTGAATAATTACACAATATGTACCACAGAATAAATGATATCAAAATTCCACTTCTGTTTCAAATCAATAACGCTGAAATATGACAGGAACTTGATGATGGTGTGTAACTAAAAATTTAATTCAGTCAAAATACTTTGCAACACACTCAGACAATCGAATCCTTGCAATTGTTTCTTAATGAAAAGCAGTTGGTTTCTGGAAATGATTAGCTTATTTTATACCTACAATCAAAGAACATATGGAACTAGACAAGAGTCCTGTGCCCAAGTAAACAATTTAATTTGCACAGTAATGAGCAATAGTGTATTGTAATATTTTGCAATCACTTCTTAGTCGGGTTTCATTTTGTGTGTAGTGATACAATCCTAAAGGATATTTGATAAAAGCACAGAAAAAAACCCCAAAACCATGTAGAATAAAGCAGACCTTTAGTGGCCAGTGCAGAGCTACATAATGGTAAAACAGGAAGAATAGCTACTGAGAACAGTCCTAACAGAAAGCTGTTCTGTTAAGATACGGTGCCAGAAATGAATGTTGGTGTCCCATCACCTGAAAATATCTGAGACTAAAAGAAATGTTGAAATGCACTTCTATATGCATGAATGTTTTGTAGCTTCTAAAAAACATAGAATGTCATCACCTCACATATTATGTCCTAATGTATAAAGCTGTATTTCCTGCTGACATTGGTTATGACAATTCCCCTAGCATCAGCGTAAACTCCAAGAGGGAAAACTTCCAATTAGTTTACTATAAATATTGACTACTTTATTGTCTTGTTTTTCTTTCTTTCTTTTTTATTTGTTTGTTAAGTTTACTTCTTCAGGAAGATATGGAAATATTAATAGGAGAGAGAAACTTTTCAGAAGAACTTTATCTCTGAGCAAGTAGTAGCAACACATTAAAAGGAGAACAAATTTAAATTAGATACAGAGATGCAGCATTTAATTTATGTGAGTGCACTGGAAATGAGCTTCTCTAGATAATTTAAGAAAGGAAGATTCACATAAGCCCAAGGATAAGTAGGTCTTAAAGGTACCTTTTGTCTAGTCATAGCTAAGATACTGGAACTACAACTTGCTGCTACAGCACAGTATGTCTGTGTGGAATAAGCAACACTTGAATGTTTAGCAGGGATTATTTTTTATCTTAACTAATTCAAAAATCATGATTAGAAGCAACACAATGAGTAAACAGCATAAATGCATATTTCAGAACTAGCTCTGCAGCAAATATTTCCATGGCATAAAATTATAATTGCATGCTATTGCTGAGGGCTTATGAATGTACAGAATGTGCACTAGGAAACACACAGTCAGGATTCCCTTCAAGAAGAGGTAGATTTTTTATTATTTATGGCTAGTTTGTCTTCTGGAATTCATCTCTAATTCTCTTTCAAAGCCCTACCCTGCAATTATTATTACATGTGCTGTCCCTGTTAAGATTAAACCCACTCAGCTGAAAAAAAAAGAAGATAAATCCTTCAAAGTATTGAATCTTAACTTCAAATCTCACCCCAACTCTCATAATTCAATTTTTCTTCTTCATGAAAAACTGTCAAAGCACATGACTGGTAGAACCTGAGATGGGATTACAGAATCCATATAGTCACATAATTGCCCAGGAGGCTGAACTAAAGGATTGTATTCAGGAAAATCATGTACCAAAGACTTTTTTTTATATTGGCAATACAAGCAATATTGTCAGGCTAGTATAACCTAACTACTATTGCACTTCCCCTGAAGTGTGGCAGTTATCCATAAGCATATGTTTATTCCTTTATATATGAACTATAGATTAGAAGGCAGTGGACAATGGCTTGATCTCCAGTTGGAGATTAGTGACAAGTGGTATCCCTTGGTTACGACAATTCCCCTAGCATCAGCATAAACTCCAAGAGGGAAAACTTCCAATTAGTTTACTATCATCAATGACAGGATCGAGGGCACCCTCAGAAAGTTTGCAGAGGACAGCAAGTTGAGCAGTGCAGTTCACATGCCTGATAGACAGGTTGCCACCCAGAGGGACTTAGAGAAGTGGGCCTGTGTGAGCTTGTGAAGTTCAACAAGGCCAAGTGCAAAGTCCTCCACCTGGGCCAGGGCAATTCTCAGCATCAATACAGGCTGGAGGATGAAGGGATTGAGAGTAACCCTACAGAGAGGGACTTGGGGGTACTGGTGGATGAAAAGCTGGACATGAGCCAGCACTGTGTGCTAACAGTCCAGAAGGCCAACTGTATCCAAGGCTGCATCAAAAAAATCGAGGGAGGTGATTCTGTCCCTCTACTCTGCTCTGGTAAGACCTCATCTGGAGTACTGTGCCCAGTTCTGGAACCCTCAGCACAAGAAAGACATGAACCTGTTGGAGCAGGTGCAGAGATGTGCCACAAAAATGATCAGAGGGAT
>VYZX01006003.1:0-32223 GCA_013401335.1 Brachypteracias leptosomus | reverse complement strand
CTTATCAGAGTCAGTCCTGAGGCTGTACACTTCACATTCAGTAACTGCAGAACTGTTTTTTCAAAGGTCTGTCTTCTGAGTAGTTAATATACTAGGTCTACAGGAATTTCTGTTGTGACTGCTATAAACTTAAAAGCATAACTTAACCTATATTAATCATTGGTATGCAATACCAATAGATAGATACATTTTTATATGCTGGCATCAGGAGCACAGCAATTACTCAACAGAATTATATGAATGGTTTATCTGATGCACCGTATGATAGTGATCAGCACTGGTGTAATCATATAACTAGAAGAGTAACAAACAAAAAACCAAATCTTTCAAGTTCTCAAACAATCAGTCACAAATCTCTAAAAATACTTTCTAAATGTTAATGATAATTCTTGTGAAATAATTTTGTAAATTAATGTATCAAATATGAATTTAACCAATATATTTTTCTAGTTTCAGTTTGAGCCCTCATTGCCTATACAATCAAGGTTTTGTTCTTAACATTCCCAAAATTATGCCTTGAAACATTCCCTTGGTCTGTGTCTAATGGAACAAGTTGATTTATTATGAACTGAAGTACTAGCCAATAGAAAGCTCATGAGAAAAGAAAAAAAAAAAAGAAAAATCTGTTACTTTCTAGGTCAGTAAAAAAAAAGAATCCAATAGTAACAAAAACTCTTTCTAATTTGCCCAGAAAGCATTGCTAAATTTTTCAATTTTATCTTAAGTCAATATTTGTTATTAGTGTTGAAGTCTTACTTCTATTGCAACCTAATAATGTGAGCAGTCACATTGCTTTATTAAAAAACAAACAAAAAAGTTTGCCCTTAGAGCATGACTCCTCTCTCTGCCCAAGTTCAGTTCTGAGTTTCTTGCAAGCTGGCTCATTTAATGGCTTGTATTAATATTATAGTTGTGGCTGCAAAAAGCTAAGGCAATATGAAAGGTGGATTTCTTTAATCTGGAGCTAGGGGTGGGGAATCAGCATCAGTTACATCAGCAGATATTTAGGGTTTTCTGCCTTCTTCTACAGCATCTGATCTGATGAATGGAATGGGACATCTGTAGAACTGCAATATCAGAGTTTGGGAGAGGGCCCCTCTTCTGAGGCAATGAAGGACAGAAAGGGAAGACCAGAAGGGAGTTGGGGGAGATATGATGGCTGATGTGAAAAGAGTGCTATAAGAAGTGCTCCCTCTTAGAAAGATTGTCTTTGCAGCTCTAAAACAAAAATTCAAAAATGCCCTCTTCCTTGCAGAAACAAAGTAATAAAACTGTTGAAACCAAACCTAAATGACTGTTAAATTTCAGGTGAGAAAGGCCACACCACCTGTAGTATAAAAACCAACATTATTAGATTGTAAATAATATATCAGCACAGAAGATATGGCTGCCTTCAGATTATTAGATTAGCAGGCCTACAGAAAGACTGTAAGTAGTAAAAAAGAATCACTTTTACAAATTAAAGTACAATCAGAAAAAAACCTTATTGAGATTCAAGTGAGAATAAGACAGGTCTGCACCATAGAAAGTCATGAGTAGCAAGGGAATGAAATACTTAGTTATGATTTAAGGACAACATGTACAGAGAGCAAAGCTGTGAAGCTAGTGTGACTTCAGTTTTCAGTGCATCAGTCAGTGCCCCTTGAGATATCTACAATGAGTCAGACATAAATGATGGATGTAGTAAATAATTGTCCCTCAAACCACTCTGTCACAGATTCTTCTAAGAACAGTTCATCTTTGGACATGGTTTTATAAGACAGAGCAAGGAGATTAATACTAATTGATGCAACAGGCTTAAAGAACTTAAATATGGTTTAATATAAATAAATCTAGCAATCTAAAAGTCAGTAAAAAAAATGTATCGACTAAAAGAATATGTAATTTGATAAATGCTAAATGAAAAGTCAGCTTATTTTCTGTCACTAGCAGGAAAAAAAAAAGCCCTTAAAAAATGTAGTAGAACAATAGAAATGCTGTGTTTCTAGAAAAAAAGGCTTCCTGAACCTGAGAGTGTCTAGTAACAAAATATCAGTACTGTGGGATATTACTGGCTTGTGTGTGTGTGAATGTGTGCATAAGAAAGCTCATTACTGAGTTATTCTAAGCCACATCAAATCTGGCACAGCTAAGAACCCAGGCATTTAGGTAACACGGAAAAGTTTGTCATGTGTCCTCTGCCCCTCGTGCATGTTTTACATACTTAGATGATATCATAGACTCATTTAGGTTGGAAAGGACCCCTAGGGTCATCAAGTCCAACCTTTATTCAACATCTCCCTGATCCCTAGACCATGCCTCAAAGCGCCACGTCTACTTGGTTTTTTAACATCTCCAGGGATGGTGACTCCACCACCACCCTGGGCAGTCTGTTCTAATACCTCACCACTCTTTCAGTAAAGAACTTCTTCCTAATGTCCAATCTAAACCTCCCCTGGCTCAACTTGAGGCCATTACCTCTTGTCTTGTCATGACAAAAATGACATACTCATTTTTGTCTAATACTATATAAAGTGTCATTCAAACAGAGCTAGTACTCCTCATGGAATGTGGCTGTAGTCACAGATAGTATTTTGCTTACATTGCACTGCCACACAACCGTGAGATGACTGTGAATCTTCTGTAAGAGTAAGGATACATACTGTTCTAGTGTAACTGAGAAAAAAGTAGCCCAGCTTCAAAGCTCCCAAGCTTGCTGTTTTTGACAAAGCACAGCTTTTAACACAAACCTTGGCCTGTTTTAACTCTCAGACAGGATGGATTGACATTTTGAAGGGGGATCATGGGGAATTACCATGGAAATTACCTTAGTGTATTCAGTTATTCCTGAAACCAGGTACATTCACTTGGTGTTTAGTATGTCTCTCTTTATACCATTTCACACCAACGAGTTCCAAGTGTGTGGCCCTCCTGATGTCAGCTATACTTTGCATCATGTGAAATTATAGATAATATTGGTCTGAGAATAAACTGCTAGACTGGGAAACTTGGAGAGCTACAATTTAGGCAAGACATTTTATATTTGAAATGAATGGAATGAAATGAATAGGACACAAGTTTTCCATAAAGATAATGTGATATTTCACTGTATATAAAGAGAAATTGAAGAAGTTTCCACTCCTACACAATATTTATAATTAGCAACTCAATGTTATAGGCTCATTTAACACCAGGCACAAGAAGTTCCTTGAAAGACATAGTGAGCTTCAGAGTAGTTTATGTTGTCTCCTTGTTTTTACATGAATCCAAGCACTTTACTAGGAGTGAAAAGATTATTATTTTGCCATTGTATATATCCAAGTCTCTATCCCATCTTGAAGACATTGAGGCATTCTTGTCTTTTTTCCTCAGAAAGCAGATAATACTGGAAATGATTCAGAGAAGGGTGTCAAGAATGGTCAAAGGTCTAGACTGAACTTTATATCAAACACTTATTCTATACATAGATGTTGTGGGTGGTTTTTTAGTTGTTTCTAAACCTTAAAAGAGGGAAAAATAGGAATGGAAAGGGGAAGAGGATTTGAAAAATCACGAGCAACATGAAAAAGGCAATTAGGAAATATGTTTCACTCCCCTCCAGTACAGATAATGACAACATAAATTAAGGCTAGGAGGTGACAGGTTCAAAACAATCAGATGGAGGTGGTTTTCCTCACACATTGTAATTAAGTTGAGGAATTCTTTGCTGCAAGATGCCATGAGTTCATTAATCAGATAAATTCATGGAATAGAATGCACAGTAAAAACCACTTATATTTATATGAGTGTAAACAAAGATACCATTTATAATGCCCGAATCTTTCATCTGAATCTTTCATCTTTTCAGCCTGGAAAATCCTGACAATGAATCACTGTATCTTTACATTGTTTCATTATCTTCTCTAAACTTCTAGTTTTGGCCACAAAATAGCGGGCTAGGGAGACTTCTTGCTTTCACACAGGATGTCTGTCCTTATACTCTTTTTCACTCCTCTACAGACTATGAATGTCCCTGAATTCCTTCAAGAAGAAGAGGAGTTAAAAAGTGAAAATAGAAGGGAGCTTTCTTTTACATTATGCTGTTGAGACTGCTGTCGTTTCTTTCAGCTGATACTTGGAAATCCAGGTGTGTAATCATTTCCAAAACTTATGAGGAATGGATAACCTCACTCTTAAGAATCAACAAGATTTATTTTTTTAAGCTGGATTGCAGTGCAATCCAATTATCTCTCTGTTATATGTTATACAGCTTACTTGCATTCAGGGTATTTGAAAAAGAGTCTATTTTTACACTTTCACACAGAAAATTTCCATATTGTTGATTTATTGTGCTCAGTAGTGTGTGTAATTCCCATTTCTTCTGAAACTTTCAACTTTTATCTTGTGCCTTCAGTGTGTTTACTGAATTTTCAATGAATTTTATATATAGATGTAGATACTGCATGTCAAGATTAACAGGTCCATTTTGTAAAACTGTTTCTTACAAAACTAGAAACATTTTCGCATATAATGACATGAAAATAAACATTCCATATTTCTATATTCTTGCAATACCTTGCTTTAAAACATTTTAAAAACATCTGAAAGCAAATTTCTAGATAGTTGTGCTTTTCTAACAGTTTCAAAAGAAAACAGGGACATCATTAGGATATGTTATAGCATCATTCTTAAATGAGTCAGGTTCATTTATGACATTATACATACAAACACATTTTGTTGAACAAAAAGAAAAAAATGTATTAAGAAGAGTTTATCCCAGGGGATGTTAGCTGGCTTCAGTGGAAGTCCCAGCGTGGCATGCACACTATCACAGTAGATTTGGAGTTCTCACAACACAGAGATAATCATAAACCATATATGAGCATACCTATTCAAATATACTCAAAGATGTGAACATTTTCCAAGAGGAATTCTTCCCCTGCTTATAAATTATTTGCAAAGAGACCTTCTTCCTCTTTGCAATTTTAAGTGCATTTTTACAGCAAGTTTTAAACTCTATTTCATTTTCTAGTTATATAATATTTGCTATTTGTTATTTTAAACAGTTATTAACTCTTTGCTATTTCACTAATCACATGACTATAATAGCCATGTATGCTTTAAAAGAATTCTCATACTCATATTTTTTTTTATATATTGTGTAGATAAGACTTAAAAAAAATATTTCTAATGTCAGTAAAAATGCAATGAATTTGCAAGTAATCTCTTCATTTTTTACAAATAATTTTGTAAATAAAAAGTGACTTAGCCAAAAATTATGAACTGAGATATTAAAAGGGCTATAAACATCAGTAAAACATACCGGCTTTTTTCACTGAACTAATTATGAATATATTTTATTCTTTTCTTCTTCCTGGTGCTTTTTCTGGTTTTTGCAACATGGTTACTACAAAGCACATTTTCCAGTAATTTTTGGTTGATAACACAAATCTTTTGCTAGGGCTATCACTGTTTTTCTCACACATCTGAACCTTGTCTTGGAAAAAGAAGAAAATAAAAACAGCCCTGAAATACCACATTGATGGGGGAAAACCCCCCACTTTTGCTTGTGTTTTCCCACATGCATGAGTCCAGTTGTTCCTTCTAGCTGTTACTTTTCAACCAATCCTTTTCTTTTTCCTTGTCACCCCAATTGCTAGTGAAAAGCCAATAAACAGAAAAAAATAAAGAAATTGTGTTAGACAATTCAATATCATTATCCATGAAAAGCATAACATGAAAATTGACTATAAGGAATAGTATTTGATGAAGTATAGCCCTATATGAGTGGATCTTTCTGCAAGTTTCATAGAAAATAAATTCTTCACAGACAACTAACACTGTATAACTCATAGGGTAATGTAACCAAAAAGAGAAAAAAAAATAATATAATCCTGATGTTTATCCAAAATTTCAGATATCTTGCTCAGGGATGTTATATTTATTTCAATATAAATAAATGCACAGTATCAGCAAATGTGAGAACAATGGATTACATAACAGCAGATAGTGGAAGTGGGGAGCAGATAACACTCATGGTGGTTCGAGTATTTGGTGGCCTATAGTGAAATCAGATTTCATGAGAAACTGCCAAAACACCAGTCTCTTTTGACGACATCCAGATGAGTTAGCTTCTCAATAAAAATATGAAATGAACAAAAAGGATTTTTATTTGATAAGAAAGAGAAGTTTGAAAGCATTTAAAACAACAATTGTTTACAAGTTTAAGATTACTCCTAGACTTAAACTACTTAGCATCTTTGGTACTATTCCCCAAATAGCATGGCATAAGTGGGTGTCTCCATTGCTTCACTAGTTTCACCATTTTGAATGTCCAGTTGTACTCAGGGTAGTCTATTTGGCTAAAATCAAACTGTTTTGCAATACTATTTCAGTTTAGAAAATGAATTCCATGGATGAGTTTCAGGAGTTCTGGATCTCTTGCAGGTACAGAAGCAGAAGTCTGACCTCACACTGAAGACAAAGAAGAACTGCTTGAACTAAGTTCAGAGGGGAAAACAATGTTGCATTCACAGGTCCAACACTGAGTCCTTTCTTCAACATCAAAGGAAAATATTTTTCAAACCATATATTTATGTATCATTCATATAATCCCTAAGGCACTGGTGGGAAAGATTATGTATAATGGATAGAAACAGTATAAAATCATGCAGGACTCAGCATTTTTACTTAATGCTGAATCAATAAAACCATTCAGCAGCCAAACTGAAAATTATTCAGCATCAAAGTACAGATTCTTATTTGCAAAATTATTTCTGTAAATAAAGGAAGAAACATATCTCTAGTATCACATAAACACCAGGAAAACTATTTTAATCTGAGTTGAAGCTTTTCCTATTGCTACTTCTAGTCAACACTGAGGCTTGTTATTCCTGCTATTTACAGTACAGTTAAAAGAATGATTTATTAACAGTATTTTTCTGGTGGAGAAAAAAGAGCTTTCCTAGTTTGCTATTTAAGGTGTTAAGAATATTAATTACTCCTGTTTACATTAGCAACTATGCTATGGCACATGCACAAAGTGCTGCTTTTTCCTGAAAAAAATCTGTTACTTTGTAGGAAAGAAGCTGGTGGTGCCAGGGGAATTGCACATACAGATCTGGAAGTTTGTGGGATGATTATTTTGTGTACACTAAGAAAAGAAAACCAGTAGACATTACTCAGTAGACTTTCACTACAACACATGCAAACAGACACAACATGACTGCATAAGTCTTTGTTTTAAACACAAAACTGTGCAAAATCCAAAATTAAACCAGGAATAGCAGTAAAACAGGTAGAAAGATAAGACTTTGAAAACTACCAGAAATGGAAACAGAGCTCCAGAAAAACAGTACTTTTTAATGAGGTTTTTGCTTTAAAAGAGATCTGTAAGTAGATCCTGACAAGTTTCATGCAAGAAACGCTGCAAAAATCTCTCTTACTCCATACCCAGGTGTGGGGTTGTGAGGCCTGGATGATGCAAACACCAATATGATGTGCATAAGTCGACCCTTTATTCACAGATCACCCCGATATTTATACAGTAATACGCTTCCCTTCGCGCAGCAGTCAGTACATGATTGGTTGCAGGCTTCAAGTACGAGTCCTTGAAAGCGCTACTGCTGGCTACAAAACACATCCTGTTCTTACACACTTCACATACTCCCCTCCAAAGTGTTTATCTTAACTGTGGCGCCATTAGCACATCAATACATTCCGTCTGCTTTGATCTGCAGCTGGCCTCCGCATCCTCCCAGGCCTGGCTCTCTTCAAAGCATAACCCTACACCCTGGTTGAACCAAGACCCTGAAATTTAAATAATAAAGGAGAAGTAGGAGGGGAGCTCATGCAGATACTACCTATTTAAAATAGTCACTAACCTGATATATAAAAGAAGTATGAACATGACTGTAGAAGAAGATGTAGGCTCAGAACATCTTTTTATTCTAGCTTTGGACTGCTAGAAACATCCTCCAAGGAAGTCTTAAGGATGGCCTCCCACATACTGAGTGACCAAGCCCCCAGACCGCAAATTTATGTTAGGTGAGAAATCAAACCTCAGGACTAATCACATGTCTCCCATGTCCCCCCAACTTGCTACAAATGTGTTTTTGAGCAGGTGACATTCACTAACTGCCATAATTGTTAAATTCTCATCTCTATGAGGAAACAAAAATCAATTGATGCTCAGTATCCTAAGGAAGTGAAATACTTTCCATTCATGCTTAGTTTTGAGTTCTATAACACTGTCTTCATTTAAGGCTCAGGGCGATCCCCACGGGCCAGAATTTGCTTCACCCCTCCTCTTCCCCCTTCTTCCCTCCCAGAGGAGGAAGGAAGGCCTCACACAAAGTTGGAAATCAAGATTACAACTTTTAACAGGGAACAACAGAAGAGATATTAAAGGAAGGGGAATATACAGAGGTATTAAGAGAAGATATATATGCAAATATATACAACACTGATCCTCAGATGTTGCTGGATTCCTCCCGAGCCACGTGGAGTTGTAGCCAGCCATGCAGAGGTGCAGTCCCAGCAGCAATCCCAGGGCGGCAGGGGGGAGCAGAACTTCCTGTGTCCTTTTATAGAGTGTGGTAGGAAGGGGAAATGGAATAGCTGCACTCCCTGTCCCTCCCCAAACTTTAAACCACAAGAAACACAGATGGACAATGCAAAGCAGACTAATCTCCTGCTGTTTATAGGTATTTTTTTTATTTATTTGGGTTTTTTTTTAAAATGAATCATTCATAGTAATTTCCTCATTTTTAAACTTGTTGGCATAAAATATAATGGTTCCAGATGTAGAAGAGTAACCTGAGTGTAAATTTCTTTGCACTCTTCACTTTTTCTCACAGACATACAGGATAATCTGCAGTTTTTACATGTGTCATTGGGTACTATAAAAGCAATGTAAGCTGACAGATGCAGTAGAACCACAGAACTATATCTCCAGCTCCTTTTTTGAGGTGTACAAAATACTCTCTGATGCAAAGAAGCAATATGACTGTTAACAGAACTTATTTCATGTTGTGGTTAGGAATATGATAAGAAATATCTCTATGAGGAAACAAACAAACTTTTATGCCTTAGCTTTCCTGGGGGTTTGAATAAAGACTGATGTCTTGTTCTTTCTCCATTTGCATCACAACGAGCCTTTAAAGACTAGCCTTTTTTACATCTGTGAAGACATCCTTGGATGCCCTAAGAGGCGCAACAGAGTGCTATACTTTGTGCAAACTGAAAACTAGGTATGACAGTGGACTACCACCATGGACTCTTTCATCCCATTCAGTCCAGGAATGTCAGCAAGATATTTTCTTGCATCAATACTCTTAGTTCATACAATATTTAATGAAAGTAATCTTGTAGTACAAAAATGAGTGCAGTTCTGATGGGAATATTAGCATATGGATTCAGATCTGCTGTGACAGTAGATCCATGCCAGAGCAGAGGTAAGAGGCCTATATTTATGGATGTAATAACATCCCTCTGAGTCCTCTCAGTAAATCAACGCTACTGCTATTACCTATGCTAGCCCAATTAGACCAACACAGATGTGCCAAGTTCTACTATAACACCATTATTTTCTTTGCAGATATATTCCACATAGGCATATGGTTAACAGGTTACATTTACCCTATTAATTTTTGGTTAGTGCTATAAGAAAACTTTTGTTTCTTCTTTTTAAGTTTGTAAATTAAGTTTCCATGTGCACTCCTGCACAAATTGAGGCACATATATAAAAATCTATTAGAAGTCCATCATAAATTTTTCAATTTTTACTATTATTTTTACTATTAATGACATGAATTGCACTCACCACAGACAAATCTAAAAAGATTTGTCAGATGATCAGTGATGCTGCCTTGCATTTTGAAGCAATCTGTACTGTTTGTCCTTTGCCAAAAGCCCAGATGTATTAGATTCAACCTGATGTTAGATACTTTGTGTAAAATTAACTCTGCCTCTCAGTGTTCTCAGGAACTTTGTATTCCTTGATTTTGTTAGAGTTATAAACTGACCACAGGTAAGAAATAGTAACATAGCTCATTCTTTCTCTCTTTACCCTCTCTTTATTCTAAGTGAGCTCCCTAGATGTTCTGATGTTCTGTCTGAATGCAGATGCACAATACCTCAGCTGTGGCAGTGTCTTATAGAAATCTATATTTAATAATGACAAGCAACTAAAAAAACCCCAAACTAAACAAACAAAAACCACAAACTAACCAATCAACCGAACAAAGCAAAAAGGCTGTTTAAACTGTTGAGACTGAAATATTTTGTGACCTGAAAAAAAATCGTCATAACTGACCAAACATGCTGAGAATGTTAAAGCTTACAGAACAAGACTTCAGACTGATTCCTAAATTCTGAGAACAACTTACGTTATTATTTCTGGAGTTGTCTGCACTGTTCTGCAGTACTACAATAAAAATCTAATTCATCACTCTGTCACTACAGTGTTATGCCTGTTTAACTTCAGTGGTTTCAATGAGTTACTGTGACAAATCAGGACCCTGCAGAGCACAAGTTACGATACCATAAATGTTCATCTCTTGGACCAAATCACACCCTTTGCAAAACAAGAACAGCTCTTGCCTACAGAAAATTATCTTAAAATCTTTTAACACTGTACTGAGTTGACTCTTGCCAAGGCATATAGTAAAGCAAAGCAAGGTCTCCCAAAGACTTTCATCACTACTGTGTTATTCTGGAACTGGAAAAGCATAACAGAACCTTGGAAAAATCTGCAAGTAGCAGAGCTGTGGGGAAATAAAAAGGCTTGAGAACCTTGCTCTAAGACACTAACAACCACTGAAACAGTGTGAGAGAGAAGCTCAATTTTTTTTAAAAATAAATTCTTTACCATAAGCAGAATAAAAGCACTATGCATCATTATTTTCTTTCTTGAAAATATTAAAAAGCTGTACTCCGTCTGTTGCCAGCAGGCCTGGTGTCATGTAAACTGACTCATGATCAAAAAACCCAAAGTCCTGCTAGTGACACCAGGCTCAGAGCCAGGTATTGATCTGATGGGTCTTCCTGTTTCTTCCCTCATTATTTCCTGCAACTGGAGGGGCAGAGGAGAATGATACTTGTTCTCCTGAACCCTTGACCAGCTGTTCCAAGGCCCTGAAGTCTCTCTTGGTTGCCCTCAGATTTCTTGTTACGAGTTTGTCACTGCCTACCTGAAAAGTCAATAGTGTATAATAACTCGAGGGCTTTCTCACCAAATCTTCAACTTGGGCACCAGGGAGGCAGTAGACTTCCATAAGGAATGGGTCTGCTCTGCATATTTAGTCTTCTGTTCCCTTCAGAAGGGAGTGACCCATGACAATGACACATCTTTCTTTTCTTTGCAGAATTAGTTTTGATGCAGGGTATAGGGTAATTTAACCTCAGCAACACTGTCAATATAGACAAACCATATTGGTCATTTCCACTTGAAGGACCTCGTACGTGTTATGAAAGGGCACCTGGGAAGTGGGGTTGTTTCTGAGGGGAGGTGCCTATTGCGCCAGGCAGAACTTGTTGCCATTGACCCCTCTCCTGGTCACTTTGTTCATTCAGATGGAGAGGGGAAAGGAAGTCCTCTGTATTATGTATCTTGTCTGACTGTTGGGCTTGTCTCAGGAAGGTAGGATGTGATTCCAGCAGTCAGTCTTTCTCTGGCACTCCCTGATGTTTCTCAACTTATTCACCTCCTTCTAGAGCTCTGTCAGTAAGCAGAGGAGTTCCTCTATCCGGGCACACCTTTCACGTGTGTGCTCACTGCTTCCACTCTGTACCGGTGTAAGAACTGGTCACAGCTTGCAGCCTGACACCTGTGTAGCTGCGTGTTACCACCGGAGCTCTATGTGGGAAGCTGAATCATGTCATGGTGGGTGCAGAGCTTAGAAAGGCCATGGCATCCTGTTGGGTGGAAACTATCACTCCCTGATCAGAGCTGGCAGAACTTTCAGCACCCTTCATTCCTGCCCTTCCATGTGAACTGCTGCACCATACTCTGGCTGATGAACCACATTGTTTGCCCACTCTGGTCACAATGCGGCTCCCCAGTGGCTTCTTGTATAGGCATGGGGATGGTCACTGTTGCCCTGGCAGTGCCCAGGCCTTGTCAGCCTCTCCTGTGAGAGCTGCCTGCTTCTGATGGGTACTCTCTGCTTCTCTGGCGTTTCCCTATCTCAGAAAAACCTCAGGAAAACTCCTGTACATCGAGATCTACCACTCTACTGTGCATCAGGCTGGCTCTGGAGCAGGTCCCCTTGGTGAGTTTAAACTCTTTTTATGTAAACTTAAACACTAACTTTAAACTATTTCTATGTTTATTATTTAAAATTAAATTCTTCAAGTTTATTAAGACTTGCTCTTATCTGCATCCTGTATTTTACCAGAGAGAAGTGTGAGAAAAAAATTACTCAGCTGAGAAATCCACACATTCAATAGCTAAAGCAATACATTCCCAATGGTGCCATCACAAATATAGCCTTTGTGCAACCAAAGGTCAGGCTGACAGTTGGTAGGAGAAGAATCTCATGGCTAGAGATTCATGGCAGGAGTGTCTTCAGGGCTGGAAAACAGAAGGCTACAGTATTTCTTCCTTTATGCCCCTATTTATTGTTCAGTCTTCAGACAAAAATATCCTCAGGCTTTGGCTTGTTTTTTTGGGATCTACCACGATCTTTCACAGAGCACAGGAGGACTGTTAGTTTATCATTCTGGAGGATCAGAAAATGCCAAGGTTGGTCAGGTTCCTAAATTTGTCCTTCCACAGTACAAATTTTGTGTGTACAAAGGAAGATATTTGCATTCTAGTTTATAAAGTCTGTGATAATAAGAGATGACCAAATTCTTTAGATGGAATTTTGTAAGGAGGTCGATGGTTCTTTTTAAGTATGCTTTGCTAGATTAAGGGATAAAGTCTCTGATTTAGTAAAATAACATTCCCTTCCATTTCTTATCGGATTATGCTTAGCATTAAATTTAAGAGATATTTTAAGTAAAAAACCAAACAAACAAAAAAATAACTCCAAGATGAAGAAGCCACAGTTTAAGAGACTTCTCAAAACAATGTTTTACTTAAAATAATAACTATAATACTAGAAATTTGGATTAATCTCCTAGAATAAATATATCTTTTTCTTGAATCTACAGAACTAAAACTGACAAAGTACTTCCAAGGAGATCTATAATTTATTATCTGGTCCTTAAATGTTGCAACAACCATTCTGGAAGGACACAAGTTTTCACAGAATTATTTCTTTCCTGTCATCTGAATGGAATATTTGGGTTACCACATTCTTTCAAGTCCCTTAGAATAAATAAAAATTTATCACTCTTGCACATTTTCCTGTTGGTCTGTCAGATAGCCTTCTGTGGCACAGTGGAGATAGCTACAAAAGCCCCTCTGAATGACAGAGAATGAATAAACTTGCAGAAGTAAATGTCAAATAGTGATAGAAGATACATTTCCTTTTCTCAGGATGTGTCACCATGCATTCATACTTGTCTCTGAGCAGTCTCTGATTGAATAGTTATTGCAGACTTGGCTTGTGATTGTTTAGAATCTTACACAGATTTGTTAACCACCACCCCCAGTGTTTAGCAACACCTGCTCCCAACTTCTAATCTACATTGTTTGAAACTCAAATAGTTTTCCAAAGCCTTTATTACTCTACTAAGTGCCTAAAGTCATGAAACTCTCCTTTGTTGAATCATCTTTGTTTGGGCAACTTTTATTGTTTATAGAGCCTCATGCAATTAGGAAATACATAACTTAAATGTAGAATGACAGAACAGCCTCTTGAGAGAAAGGAAGCTTTGAAGAAGGAAAAGAAATACTTTCAGAAGTGTTTGGTTTTGACTAGGTTTCTTTCTTGAAATTACTTTTGTTTCTTCAGACAGGACATCAACACTCACATATAAATGAGGAACAAAAAGGAGGACGAAATTAATTGTTGTTTACTTGGCCATCACTCTCAGAATTATTGTATCTGAAATAAAATATTTTGACACTTTACATGAACAATTTTCATTATGAGTAAGCTGTCCTATTAAGATCCAGCAATTTGCTATTCCTCAGTAGAAATATAAACCATTCTGCAAAAGCACTCCAACAATGACAAAAAACAATAAAAACACGCACAAAACCCCCCCCAAAGTATATGTTGTATTAAAAATAAGTCTTAGCAGCCCATTCCTACTCTCCTCATCAATCTCTCCTTTAATATTTCTTTGTGACAGAAACAACAAAAATTAGAAGAATGAGGCAACAGTAATACCTGCTACAACCACCAATATTTTCTTAATTATGTAGATTCCTTATCTTTTATATAAAAATAAAAATATTGCCACTGTCACTACTAATGTTCTGGGATTTCCTTCCTTTTGTGAAGGCCTAAACCTCACAGAATAGAGTCTATTTCCTTCCCATTTCTTCTAGCTTGCCCCAGTTTATCTTCATAGATTTCTGAAAAGTAATTGTAAATCTACTGAAATTTTGAGGAGAATAAATTCATAGCTTTGTGCTCCAAAATTATGGAAGAAAGAAAACAGAAAGGCTTCTTTGGATAACATGGAGAAAACAAAGCCTGTATGCATAAAGAATGCAAGAGGGGAGAATAAAAGAAGTCCCATCATCTTCTTTGAGAGGAAAACTTGACTTTTTTAAAGAGCATCCATATATAAAGCTTTATTTTTCAAATGAATGTGGGTTACAAGAGGATTTTCAGACTTACTCATTGCTTTTCAAGCCATGAGCCTATTTAATTTAATGAATTCATCTTAATTATATTGTTGACATACAAAACAATGTATACTATACTCAGCTATTGAAAAATATGTTTCTTTTTATTTTTAAAGATACTTCAATTTTCTTTATCTCTGTAACTAAAAACTTGCATCAGTGTCATGCATTCCAAGCATTAGATGTGCATTTGCCTCTGTCACAACACTACAACAACACAACAGTCTGGTGGAGAAGGTAAAGTTGCCAATCTCCAGAGGTTTTGAATCAATAATAACTAGCTGTAATATCTGACCAGAGAGAAACAGCAATGTTCTTATATGATGTTTTCATAATTGATACTATGTTATGGGTAAGCACTTATCCTCAGCAAGTTCTGTAATAAGCAAACCTTGACTAGTGCAATGACTATATATGGAAAATATAAAAGATAAAAGGTTTTTGTAGTAAAATGAGAAAATTTTAATGCTAAGACTTTTTACTTGTCATATGTCATTTTAGAAACTGATATGATTTCAATGTTTCTCAGTTTATTTACATAAACATATATGCAAATTCCAGCAATTCAAATTTATCAACAAGGAAAATTCAAATCACACTAAGTAATATAACGGAAAATCCAAATTTCTTAAAACTGTTAAATTCTACAGTAATTTCAAGATAGTTTCCAAAAACTTTTATTTGATTCAATGTTCAACTCTTCCTGTTATTTTCTTTTTCCTCCTCTTCTACACTTCAAATTTTTTTTCACTGGTTTCACAGCCACTTAACAAATGTAACATTAATATCTACACTAGATCTGAGAGAACACCTTAAAAAGTATCCATGTATATCAGACACTACTCATGCGTTTGTCATGAGTTTATTCTTTATTCACAGTACAATGTAGACTGAATTTTAATGCTATGAAAAGATACTTCACTGCTATAACCAGAAACTGTGGGACCACAAGTGGTAATAATAATTATGGTGGATATCTGTAAGTCACCATTATTACTTTGCTGCTTGCTTAAGTAGTTTAACCTTGATGTGACAAAGCCACTGTTCTCCAAGTGTAGACAGCATGGAAGGAAGTGACAATTTTTATCACATTTTATGATCAAGACATTTGTCAAATGGGAATTCAGCTGCAATCTTCCCAGTCATTTTGCTTATCGGTGATTCAATAGCTAACAGAAGCCTGCTGCAATGCTGTTATACAACTTGTGAGCATAATATATTCTACACAGAGATTGCAGCTAACATGCAGTTTAGTGGAGCTTGTACTAACCATGGCTAGGCAAGGACTTCATTCTATTCAGCCACAGCTGAAAACACATTTGGTTCAGCCACACAGATTGTACACGGCAAGTTTAGCACAGGAAACCTCAGGACTATTTCAAGTGCTTCAGCCTGAGACAGGACATGGGCTGAAGCTGACCAGACTTTTCAACACAATCTCAGTCTCTAAAAAATGAAAGACTCTTTGACATTGCTGATTTATTCTGTAGGAGGCTGCTCCTTCTTCCCACGTCTCAAGCTTTCTAATAACGGAGTATGCAGAAATGTTCCAGAGAGGACAAGGCAGAAGGTGAGTCTGTAAAGCTGCATTTGGGAATTCTTCATCAAATAGATCAGGACTTTCCTAAAACAAAGGTCCTTGTGTGCTCCACACTGTTTGATCTTTCCCTCTTCTCCCCTTAGAACAGACAGTCATGTTCTGTGATATATATAAAAAAATAATGTTGTAGCTGTTAATGGAGCGGAAAACTGAAGATACAAGCTCCAAAATCTATTTCTACCCTACGTTATACCTGCTGGCACAACACTTAATCTTTAGTGCCCAAAACTGAAAGCCTTATCAAATCTAGGCTGTCTACATAAAAATAGTTGGAATATAACAGACAACTTGAATCAAAGGAAATATTCATCTTCAAGAACGTTTATCTAGAAATAATTCTTAAGGGTAATATATAAAAAAAATCATATACTCAGTTTATCTCTTTGGTACTTTAAGCACCTTTGTGTTCTGTCAAAAAAAAAAAAGCCATAAATCTTGCTTTGCATTCCCAAGAAAATCCAAGTAATCTAAATCTGCTTCTCCTCAATGAAAATTTTTTATTGCAATGAATCCAAGATTGTTTACTTCATTTTGTTCTTAGAAAATACTTCAAGATGTTTGCCTTCACTATTCTGTCCATGCACCTAAAATAGTCATTCTATGTGATTATGCTCTAAACTAGAACCATCGACTATAAGATTTAACTTCAGGAAAAAAAAAAATTAAAACAATTAAAAATCATAAAAGATTATGAAAACAAAACTACTACTACTAAAGAAATCCATGCTTCTTTTCCAAATGGATTGATAAACTTAAATAGCATGATTTTCTTGGCTGCTTAGAGAAACTGAACCTTGCTTCCCCTAAATTTCAATCCTTCCAGCTATATTTAATTAGTTAATTTGTTAAAAGGTAGATAAACAACAGGGCATACGTGCTCTATACTACTGAGCCACTCATATGAAAATGAGTATATTTTGTATATTTATGCTATTTTTAAGTATGAGATAAGGGAAGTTACAGTACTAACAGACAGCTTGTGGAAAGTAAGTTAATACAGATACTCCATTATTTTTAAGATCTTGTTTCAGCTGGTTTATTTTCCAACAGGAGTAATAAATTCTTATAACTTTTCTGAAATCCTAGTGCAGTCTAAGTAGTTGTAGTATGTACTGTAAGATAGTTAGGAAGAGCAGTATTACACAGTGTAGACAAGTTTGACATGCTCCTTAATCAATGGCATAATTAATAGTCTTGACCTCTGTTCTTTTTATGGAGAAGCTACAGAAATTGCTATGGCAATAGGCTTCTGTATCACAGTGTGGTAGCTCCAGTTTCTCTCCTTCTCAAGTGTGCCTGAAATGTTACTATGTTTCTAATCCTTCCCATATTTTTGTGTGTTATGCTTACAGCTGAGATGCCTACCTCAATAAATTCTACATGAATATTGTTAAGAAAATACATATTAAGTAGCACAGCATGGGAAGTCCTTGCTATTAGGCAATTATGGCAAATATGGGGCAGCAGAGCTTTAAAACAATTGCTGTGCTGAAAGACATTGACCTGTATGGCATGATAGGTACTCATTTAGGAAGAGTTAGGAAACATAAGTGTTGCAAACCTTTACATTTTTTTAATCTGTGCATAACAGTCTTCTGTAGTTTGCAAATTGTGCACTAGGAGTAGTGCATTAGAAAATAATAACATAATAAGCATTAGAAGATAATAACTAATGTTTGCCAAACACAAAGAAGTTAACCAGGACACAACTAGGGCAATCTCAAGCACAAATACAGGCTGAGTGGAGAATAAGGAAAAGGACTTGGGGTGTGTTGGTTGATGAGAAGCTCATCATGACCCAGCAACGTGCACTCACACCCAGAAGGCCAACTGTATCCTGGGTCAGCAGTCTGAGGAAGGTGATTCTCCCCCTCTTCTCTGCTCTTGTGAAACCTCATTCTGGAGTATTGCTTTCAGCTCTGGGGCTCCAAGCCCCATGATACTGGCCTCTTCAAGGAAGTTTGGAGGAAGGTCACAAAAATGATCAGAATCGTCAGAGAAAACCTATCCTGCAAAGACAGGCTGACAGTGTTGTTCAGTCTGGAGAACAGAAGGCTTCAGAGAGATGCTATTGTAGCCTTTCAATACATAAAGGGGGCTTATAAGAAAGATAAAGGGGTTTTTTACCAAGGTTTATAGTGACTGGACAAGGGACAATGAAAGAGGGTGATTTTAGCTCAGATATAAGGAAGAAGTATTTAACCCTGCGGGTCATGAAACACTGAAAAATGTTGCCCAGAGAAGGTATGGATACCCCTTCCCTTTAAGTGTTCAAGGCCAGGTTGGATGGGGCTTTGAGCAAACTGGTCTGGTGGAAAGTGCCCCTGCCTATGGCAGAGAGATTGGAAATAGTTTATGTTTATAGTCCTTCCCAACCTAAACCATTCTGTGATTCTATGAACTAGTTATTTAACAGGATTTCTATAGTGTGAAGAAAGAAGAGCTGTGATATGAAGTGATCATTCAGAGGCATTGAGCAGTTTGGTGTCAGTTCTGTTGGTACTTAAGAAAAGGAGCAGAGGGTGAACAATTGCATGAAAAATTACATTATTTTATTCTGCATCTAGTACAGAATTTCAGAGATTAAGGACTTTCCAAACATGGTTTACTGCTAATTGAATTCAGAATCTTTATTACAGTCCTGGTTTGTGTATACTTGGCAGTTGTCATACAAGTTCTCAATTCACATTCACAGAATCACAGAATCATGGAATGTTAGGGATTGGAAAGGACAATGAAAGATCTTCTAGTCCAATCCCCCCGCAGGAGCAGGATCACCTAAACCAAGTTGCACAGCAACGCGTCCAGGCGGGCTTTAAACGTCTCCAGAGAAGGAGACTTCACAGCCTCCCTGGACAGCCTGTTCCAGTGCTCTGTCACTCTCACCGTGAAGTTTTTTCTTGTATTTAGGTGGAACCTCCTATGTTCCAGCTTACACCTGTTGCCCCTTGTCCTATCATTAGACACCACCAAAAAGAGCCTGGCTCCATCCTCCTGACACTCTCCCTTAATGTATTTATAAACATTAATAAGGTCATACCTCAGTCTCCNCTCTCTGGCTTCTATCCTGCAGCCAGTTCACAATCCACCTCACTACCTGATCATCCAGACCACACTTCCTCAGTTTAGCTGTGAGGATGCTATAGGAGACTGTATCAAAAGCTTTACTGAAGTCAAGGTAGACCACATCCACTGCTCTACCACCATCTATCCACCCGGTTATATCCTCATAAAAGGCTATCAGGTTGGTCAAGCATGACTTCTCCTTGCTGAAGCCATGTTGACTGCCCCTAATGACCCTCTTATCCTTGATATGCCTAGAGACAGCACCAAGGACAAGTTGTTCCATCATCTTTCCAGGGATGGAGGTGAGGCTGACCAGCCTACAGTTACCTGGGTCCTCCTTCTTGCCCTTTTTGAAGATTGGAGTGACATTTGCTTTCCTCCAATCCCCAGGCACCTCTCCTGTTCTCCATGATTTACCAAAGATGATGGAGAGTGGCCTAGCAGTCACATTCTTTAAGTCTTGATAATGTCAGGGAAAATGAGTGGTCTATTGTTTTCACCTCTCAAATTCTTCTGACCTGCTTTCTTTAGAGTTTGCTAATAAACTGGGGCTGGCTATACCCAAAGGTGTTCTCTCTGCTCTCCTCCCCCTTTGATCACTGAAGTGTTTTCAAACACTGTAAATTATTTATTGCTTATCTAATGCTTCCTTGGTTTTTCATGGTTTTATGCTCCAGTGATTTTCCTCTTACCTCAGTCTTACTTCAGTAACTCTTGCCATGTTCTTCCAGCAAGACCCCAAAATTTCATTTACATTTTCTTCTCTCCTTCCCACTCATGCAAATCTTTATGTGCTGTCATGCCTTAGATACCTTGGGTCAGATTCCAGTGTAACCATTAACCTTGATATATCCAGCTTCTTTCTTTGCTAAATTTGCAATTGTTTCTGGCTTGTCTTAGATACTTTAACAGTAGATATTAATAAAAAGTTGTATTTGCTATACTATTATTTCTCTGTTTTTTCCAGTTTTTTAAACTCTGAAATGGACATTTTTGCAAGTGATGCTTATGTGCAAGTTAATCTTAGATGTTGATACTCTACCTCAATGTGTTCAGTGTGCATAATTTCCTATTTATTCCTACATATAATATTTTTGGATCTTATCTAGACATTTCAGCACAGATTACTTTATTCAGGCTGTTTGTTGAATACTTGTGCCACGTGCCATAAACCATTGTGTGTGTACACTTCATGAATCTTTGGTATCTTCAAAATATCCTGGAAAAACTATGCTGCAGTTGGTTGAATGTTTTCCTTTAGTCGCTTCCTTAATTCATGATCTATTTTGCTGAATATACATATTATAACATTCATATATATAACATACCTTTGCAAGCAGAACAAGTTTTCTGTCTTTTATATTCATCCACGGAATGGTTTCTCTTTTTCATTTACCATATATTGCTGCCCTTTCATTAAGTACTACATTCTTTACCTCTCAGAAACAAACAACCTATATATCAGACACAATTTTAAAAAATTATCTGAATAAGATTAGGTATAACATGGAATCTTTTCAGCGCAACAAACTTCACTTTTTCTGATGGTTGCCCCACATATTTTCATAGTCAGGTTGTATGTCATATCTAATTTCAAATTGAAAATACAATAAAATAAAAATAAAAAAACCCCAAGAACACAATTTAAAAAACATGAATATCAACTCCTATCATATTATATGTGTAAGGAGGACATTTTTCCTGTCACTATGGTTCTAACCTTCCAACTGTTGAAGGAAATTCAATTATTGCTATTGATTCATCTGGAATAGGCTCTGAGTCACTTTAAGGCAATAGTTGAGATAAAAGAGTCATGCAGTCTGTCAGAGGAATTCCCTTTAAAGAAAAGAAACAGCAGTACAAATTTTAGTAATAGCTATTATTAGAAGCCAATGTTAAGGTGATAAAGTAATTAGTAGTGTTGGGAAATGTGAAACTTCACATATTGCATATTGATGTTTCTTCTCAGGAAATCCTTGATGCTTACTATTTCTGTCAGACATGGTAACGTGCCTCTATATTTTATCTGACAGAAACAGCAAATCTGGATAAGGAGCTCTGGAAAACAACCAAACTGTAAAAAAGGAGCAGCCAAATATTTTTAACAGTACTCATCAAGTAAACCCATTCTGTCAAGGAGCTGTAAGACTCAATGTGACAGCAGACTATACTAAAGACAAATCCAAGGTATGGATATAGAGAAACACAAAATATGCTAAAAGTATTCACGTTCCTTTCCAAAAACCACTGAGCTTCAATCTTCTCTGTGGAAAACAGAGAATTTATTTAATGATGCTCCTGCTAAATAAATAAAATTTTAGATTTTGCAGGAACTCCAACATTTGCTTTTTACTGTGAAGCTAATCTCTTTTCTCAAGAACCAAATAACAAGAGAGCATGGTCACAGAAAGGACAATGTTATTCTTATCTTACCTCAGAAAGATGGAGGAGGAAACGGAATTCCAAAATAACTGAAACAGCAGGCATTGTTGCAGAGTCTTGCAAGTATTCAAGAAAGGCTCTGATGCCTATATAGGAGCAAAGGGATACTTTGAGAAAGAGAATTTTAGCATACAGCAGCATTCAGAAAGTTATATGAAACAAAATATGCTAATAGATTTGTTAGGATGAGAGATTTATGAAATTGTATCTAGTAAGGTTAAGGATTGTAACACCACAACAGAAATATGAGGCTATTATAAAATACATGTTTAACATGTACAGATGCAAGCAGAATCCTTTGATTAATTTATTATTAATACAGACAACAATAGAACTTTGTCAGAATCCCTTATAACAGACAGTGACCAGAACTGGACATCCAAAATCATAGAACACATTACAACACAACATAAACTAAGGAAAAGCTACACATTTCTGTCAAGCTGCAAAAGGGAAAAGAAATTAGTCCATGTCTAAAAAGCAAGCAATTTACAGCTACACACAAGAGGCTGACCATCAGGAAATCGGAAGCTAATAATACAAGCGGAAGAATGAAGAATTGACTCTCTAGAACAAGCATGATTGAAGGAATTTGAGAGGTTCTGGTGGGCATTTCTTCCTTCTCCTGCAGACACCACACAGAAGCTCACCAGGAAAGGAGTCTTCACAGTCAGCTAAATCTTTCCTCTACCAATACAAATTTAGTCAGATATTTGAAATCGAGCTATGCTAAAGTGGTACCCAGAGAGCAGAGCAGCAGAAATGCAAGTAGATAGTTAAACATTTTATATGGAAGACTTGCTCCAGACTAGGTAAGCAAAGAACAGAACTAGCTGTGGAGAAACAAATTATTGGTCATTTGTCATTTTCTATATTTGTTTGGCTTTTTTTTAAATTTTTTTTTTTTGCTGAGCATCACCTTGCCTATTGCCTTTTCCTCTCCTAATACAGAACATTGTACTGAACAGGTCAGATACTGCTTTTATAGATCTGGTAGTCTCAGGCAGGAATAAGTAGGCTTAATATGTATATATTTTAAACAAGATCAGTTCCATTTTTTAATTTGCTCACCCAATAGTACAATGTAAAGGACATATTTTTGTGCTGATTAGTTAGAGATAAAATGGCGGGTGTAATAAAATCTGGCATGGGCGAATAATCCAAGTTTCTTGAAGTGACATTAACTTATAAAGCACTTATTACAGAGATAAGGATTAGCAATGAGTTCTTCAAAGGACAAACTCAAGGGATATCTTGTTTTTCCTTTCTTATTTTTAGATAGAAATATATATGCCATTATTGTGCTTAGTCAACATCCTGTAATTGGAACAATTTTTGAAACCAGGAACAGAGCAAATCTTATTGTTAATTCACACACCTTCTCTAGGGGTCAGCCAGTAGAGAGTGGTTTTGCATATTTGTGGTTTACTATAAAATCACAGCTTGCTGTTAATATCTTTATTTTGAATATTGGACATTCTTATGCTTATGACACCTTTAAAAGCTATGAACTAGTATCCCTATGCAAGAGAATAGTGAAATTCACAACATTAGAGCAGGTACTGTCTTATCAGTTTGTTCAAAACCAAAACTCTGTTCAGTTACTGAATGCCTTAGTTTGATAGTTCTGATAACTGGGCTGAGATGCCTTAAAGGGAATGATGACAGACTGTATGGGCCTAACATGTTCTGCTGTATGTAACTTTAGGTTTCAGTGTCAGTACAGAAGAAAATACTGATACACAAAGTTTAATACACAGAGTAAAGGATGCTTACAACTCAAAAAAAAAATATGCTTGGTTCAGAGATTTGGAATATGTTAGCTTCATACACATTTAGGATGATATTAGACATCCATATTACCAGCTAACCTTTGCTGTGAAAACAGATAAAGTGACATTGCAACCACAGTTTGACTTTTCCTTTGCTTGTGTCCTTTTAACTTTTCACAGTTTGTTTTCTCATGCCTTTTATATTGATGTCTAAAGCTCACAAACTTCATTCACATTATAATGAAATCTTTATTAAATGAAATTTGTATAGTTTTATAACCAATATGAACATAATCTACTATGTCAGATTTTATTACAGGATTGTTCCAATTTTCACCATCCCCACCAAGATACCATAATGAGTGTCACATAAAGCATCTAAGGAGAGGTATCTGCCAGTGCCCTTCCTTCCCAGCCATGACTGCAATTAACAGCAGCAGCAAGCGAGGGTGGGAGACTTCACTTCCTGTACCCAAGAGGATGCTCTTCACAGCACATCAACACACTGTCTTATGAACCATATGCCTCACTGCTCTGTGACAACTGGTATTCTCAAACCCTTAGATGCTTGCTAAGTTATCTTGAGAACTGAAGTTGTATCTTCTTATTGGAAATACTGAAAATGATGCAGATTTCTCATTCTTTCACAACTGACAAAATCAAAAGGAGTTTCTGTGTAGCTTTCTTCCATGATTCTTCTAAAATGTCTGAATTGAAATTAATAGAGAGGAACTTAATAACTTAGGTATGCTGTTTAATGACTTAGCTGTGTCTGATATATGATTGAAGTAGTATATGCCACCCTAGGCTATTGCTGAGTAATTCTTAATCAGGTTAAGTATATCTTAAGGGCTTGTCTCACAGCTTTAGTAGCACTTGCAAAGACTGTGCACTGCAATTTCTTTGTTGTTCTGAAGCACACCGAAACAGTACAAAATGAGAGGTAACCTTAAGCTCACGCAGCACTCTCTGACAGCAGGAAGACAGGTATTTGAACCATTCCTTCTGACAACAAATTGTCCAAGACAGAAACAGTAGTCTCCAAAAACATTAATGTGTACTAATAGGAGTAGTTATTTGAAAATGGAATAAGAATTTAAGACAGGTCATGACTTATCACTTAAAACTGATGGTTTTATTCTTAATAATGCTCAAAGTATTCCTCTTCCTTATATCATCTGTCCAGCTGATTTTATTATCTGCAATATCCCATTGACACAATTCTGTTGTTTAAACATTCCACTTTTAGAAAAGCAACCTCTGGCTTGTTTTGAACCTGTTGCCTGTTATCTTAATTTGATACACTTAGTTTATTGGATTGGAAGACATACTTGATAATGTTACTAAACAATTGTTTTACTTTATACAGATCCTTTAAAATCACTGTATGATTTCCAGAGCCCTGTGTACAGTGAAGTACTTTGTCTTAAGAATTTTTGCCTCATGGGGTACAGTTAATTTGGTCGAAATACCATTCAACTTCAAAATTTCGAAACTGGTGTTAGCCTGGGCACTGAACTACATAATACATTTCTGTTTGTAGTTTCCCACAATAAACATATCTGAATTCTCTCTTGTAAATAGCAGCCAGAAAAATCAATATTGTCCATTTTTAAAACAAATAAACTAGTAAAGACATTTAATTTATAAGAAATAAATGTTTTGGCATGAAACGATGATAAACTCTAGCAGACAGGTTTTAATAGCAAATAAAATTTAGGATACACTGACAATAGTTTCTGTCTAGGTAGTAATTTTTCCTTCCTTTCAAACCAAGCAAGTCTTAGTTCAAATATTTGGATATAAAGATTAAAGGGCAGATGCAGCCCTAAAAGCAACAAATTTGGTAATTCCAAGGTATGGGTTAAGACAATGTGTTATCTCTTAGACTGCTCAACACTTTACAGGGACAAAGAATATAAGTGAAAACCTAACTTAATATTGGGAAAGAACTGGGATCCTCAGCAGCTGATTTACTGATTGTTACCACCTTTTGCCCTAAAATATGTCCAGAAACACTGCTAAATATTGTAACCTTGTGCTTGTGTTCTGATTGGAGCATGAACATGGCTTGAGTTTCCTCCCAAACATTTAATGTCCTATAGAGTAACGATTTTCAGAGCATGAATTCTGAATACCAGAAGTCTGTTGTTGGTGACAAGGACTTCTGCCCTGACCACCAGAATTCTCATTTTGAGACAGGAGGAAATATTTTTAGAAGTGGAGAAAATTAGCTGCCTCAGCGGACACTCCTTTTGCTGTTGAAAGGAGATAGTTTGATGACATTAGATGAGAGTTTGCCAAAGAGCAGCAGGAATTAAATAAAAGCAGTGTCTCCTAGAAATATAGTTAATTAATAACAGGTTTCTTGATAGGAAAACAACAACAACAAAAACTCTTGGGAACTAGTGATACAAAAAGACAATAAGCAACTTCAATAAAATCGAGTTTTCAGCTGCTAGTCATATTTTCATTCCTTTTGGAAACAAGATAGAGGACCAGGTTAGCTGTATTATTTAAAAAGCTAACATCTTCATGCTTGATACCCAGCAAGGCCTTTATCTTTCAGCATAATCCAAACCACTTTGTTACTGTCTAGCAAAATTGTCTTTTATTATGACAGCACTGTTTACATCTGCCTCTTGCCTTTTTGCAGACACTCTAGATTTAATTGGATTGAAAAATTCCTGAACCTCTAAGGGAGCAGTATCTCATCTGTATTACCTTTTTTATCCCTTTCTTGCTGTTTTAACTAAGTGTGATGCAGTGGGAGATAAGATACAATTAAAGAAACCAAGAAACTATTTCAAAGCCTGAAGATGATTTCTCCACATCACTCCTTTTCACTCCTTGTACGTCTTTTGTATTAAACATTCAAAGTTAGCAAAAGACTTTGTAAGTGCAGCTTTACCATCACAATTACAATTAAATATAATGCTTAAGGAGTATGAAAATTATTTTAAATCCTTTAATTGTAAGGGTGCCTCAAGGAGTTAGCCGTCTAACCTACACACTAAAATTCCACAAAAAATGAGCACTTTACTCCTTTAAGTACTGAATGCTGGGATCTGAGTTGTGGGCCCTGAGTTGAAGTTGACCTGTGGACCCAGCAGAATGTTTTGTTTCCCCCACTGGCTTCAGGTTCCAGAGGCAGAACCTGGCCCACCTGTGTGTTTGTTGGCTCCACCCTCACCCAGGTAGTCATAGTTGGGGTGGCAGGCAAGGCCATGACTGTATCAACCAGGAGCCAATCAGTTGGAGCAGTTTCCTGTTGGGTGTGGCTTCTGTTGGGGCTGGTTGCATCTTGCTGAGATCTCTCAGTGGTGTCCTTCCATGTGGAGGGCTACTGAGGGAGCCATCTCAGTCCATTATGTCCAGCAGGCAATGCTGGCACCACAGTGGGCAGTGGAGGAGCTGGGCCCACAGGAACCTGTGGCAGAATTGTTTGAAAGAAGACTTCTGAAGGGATGTTGCTGAGTACAGCATTGGCCTGTGTGATCAGACAACTGATGGCAGCATAAAATGATGATGGCTGAATCAGCACAATGAGTATATCTTGAAAATTGTAAAACTACCATTGTATTTAGGCATTGTATGATGGACCTAATTCCTTTTAGAGGAAAACTCATTTCAATATTTCTAAAGAATTCCAACCTTCAGATAACAAGATCATTAAAATGCCAGTTGTGTGGGCATGTCAAAAGCCTCAACACAAATTTCCATATTCTAGCTTTTAACTGATTCATTTGGCCAGTTTAGTTCTGTATACATAAGCTCTCCTCAGTAAGGCTGGTCTATACCTAATGGAAATTCATTGTGAATATTAAAGATATATTAACAAGTCCTTTTTAATTGAAAAACAACATGAGGCAATGACATCTTAATGGAAGATGAAGCTGAACGAACTACAGAAAAGATATACCTGCAAATTCAAAAATAGATGACTGTGTGTGAGGTGATGTCAAACTGAATAAATATTATGTGATGTCTTCCTCGAATGCAATGATAGGAAAATAAAAGCATATAAAAGAGGTCT
The DNA here is from genome assembly GCA_013401335.1 of Brachypteracias leptosomus. Taxonomy (NCBI): domain Eukaryota; kingdom Metazoa; phylum Chordata; class Aves; order Coraciiformes; family Brachypteraciidae; genus Brachypteracias; species Brachypteracias leptosomus. The sequence goes on along the minus strand of VYZX01006003.1, from coordinate 4,600 downwards.
GCAGAGTAGGTTGTGCTCTTCATTAATGTGATGTTGTGACAGTTGGTGTACAAAAGAAGTGGAGGTCGAAAACTACATTAAGGGATATTTAAGTTGGGCTGGAACAAATCTACCAGACTTGTATGCAGATTGCATGTGTTCATACACATAGCAGAAAGCCAAGTGAACTCAGTCCCTTGGAAGGGTACTGTGGGTTAGTACCAGATAACTTCTGAGAAAATGACTAGATGAACTAAAAATAAAAACAAAACAAACAAAACTCAAACCATGGAAGCTCCATAGTTAAACTTCCTGGGAAGCTATTAGGAGAAATAATATTGGATTGAGCAGTATCAAATCACTACTTAATAACACTAAAACAATTTCTAGAAACAATGATCTTTGGGTTTGTGAATCCAAATAATTTCTTTTGATTTGAATTTATGTCTAAACCAAAACCACTTTCTATATTACAGTCCTAAATACTTTTTTATAGTATGAGCAAATGAAAGCAATAAAGTCTAGCAAGGGTGAAAGAAACAGTAGAATCTTCTTTGCTGCTTGAAAGTAGTAGTAGACTTAACACACTAATCTACATTCCAAGTACTGCTTTCGGTAATGTAGAATTAAAACCTGTTGGTTTTGACAGAAATTGTACATACAAAATAAAAATCCACTTCCAGTTAGTTATGTCCTTCAAGGCTCTATTTAATTGCCTTAAGGACAGAGAGAAGGGTTATGTCTCTCATCCATACACCAACTGTAGTGATGCTTCCAGCAATGAAACATTTCAACCTTCAGGAGAGAAATCCTTCAGTAAAAGAGTACTGTTAAATGCTCTTGGTAATATTGTGAACAAGATTGTCACTGAGTGTCCCATATGACATTGGGATTCTGGCACTGAAGAATAATTTACCATGAAATAAATTACTTCTACCCAGGATATCAGAAAGATCTATAGTAGTTGCCCTTGAGCAAAAGGGCAAAAAAGAAAACAGGCATTTGATCTTAATAATGCCTTGCTAATTCTCATTAATGAGTGAGATATCCTTCGTGAATTATAACAGGGATACTGAAAGAAAAATGTATTGATAAAAAGCAATTAGAATAAATCCCAAAGAAGACCAACTCATGAGAATATGGAGGTAGGTTTAAGCTTGAATTGTTACAGCAATCATATACACATTTTAAATGACTATATTTTTTTCCTCAGATTCAAGATTTTCAGGTGGCCAAGGGATAGTTAACAAGGTCATACTCTATTCTTTTTTTAATTCCTATTTTAAATTTCTGTTGCAGTGTTTCAAATGTTTTGAGAAACTACTATAGCTTTTTTTAAAAAGAGCTGATACTGGAAAAATTAAAGAATTTGCAGAAGGCTACTTGGAATTACTTCTGAAGGAATCTAATAGTGGACAAATAGAACAAGATAGGATTTACAATAGCACCACCATGCAAACAAATGGACAAACATTGTGACCATGGATTATTTAACTAATTTAAAAAGCATACATGACAAAATTGTTTTGACACACTTTGGTCAAATTTGTCATTATCTTAACCCTTTGAGTCTCACTTTGGGCACCAAAAAGGACTGTTGTGGTTTAGGCCCAGCCAGCAACTGAGCACCAGTTGCCTCTTGCTCACTGTCCCCCCACCACCTCCAACCCTTGCCCTAGAGGGATGGAAAGGAGAATCGTGAGAAAAAGGTAAAAATCTGCGGGTTTAGAAAAGAACAGCTTAATAGGACAACACAAAGAGAGAAGAAACAACAGTAATTATGATAATAGTAATGAAATAATATATAAAGCAAGTGATATAAAATGCAGTGCTCATTGCACCTGAAACTCCTGGTTCTGGCCTGGCCACAGCTTGTTCAAATCACACCTCCTTCCCCCTGCCAGCCCTCCCCTTATATAGTGGGCATGACATCAGTGCGGTATCAAACACCTCATTGGCTGGTTCAGTTGGCTATCCTGGCTGTGGCTCCTTCCAGCTTCGTATGAAAATTAACCCCATCCTACCAAACCCAGGACACCACATTGCGAGCTACTGGAGTTTGTGGCCACAGTTGCAGATACACCCACATTTTCAAATGTTTACAGCAACACTTTATTCTTACAGTTTCTATTTCTTTAAAATTTCTTTAAACATTTTAGGACCCTACTAATTTTATATCTCCTAATAAACATGCATAAATATTAAATTACATAAAACACCACCAAATTATCAGAACATTAAAAAAAAATTAAAATGATCTGGTTAGAAATGAGACATGGCCAGCTCTACAAGAATCAGGAAAGCTGGAACTGTGACGCAAATAGTTCTGCCCAACTCACTTGTAAAAATCTGAAGTAGTACTCATTTTTTGTTTTCTGGAATTGAATTCGGCCATTGTTGTGGTTTAGCACTGAAAGCCAGCTGAGCCCCAGTAGGGTGGGAAAGAGAATTGGAAGAGCAAAACCGAGAAAACTCATGAGTTGAGATAAAGGCAGTTTAGTAGGTAAAGCTAAAACTGCACACACAAACAAAGCAAAACAAGGAATTCACACACCACTTCCCATTGGCAGGCAGGTGTTCAGCAAGTTCCAGGAAAGCAGGGCTCCATCAGATGCAGTGGTTCCTTGGGAAGACAAACACCATCACTCCGAATGTCCTTCATCCTTCTTTCCCAAGCTTCTCTTGTAGACCATGATGTCACATCATACAGACACTCCTTTGGTCACTTGGGATCTGCTGTCCTGCCTGTGTCTCCTCCCAGACACTTGCCCATCTCTAGGCTACTTGCCTGGGGGAGCAGAGTGAGAAAATGAGAAGATCTTGATGCTATAAATATGTTGCAATGAAATATATTAAATAGCAAATATAAAAATTATAACAAATCTGACACAAAATGTATATGGATGAAACTAAGTTACTAAAAAAAATCCTATATTCTTAATCTTACCCTTTTCGTGTCCTACCTTTTAATCTCCTCTCTTGCTATTACAAGTCTAATATAAAATCAATAATGTTCTAGCTATTCTAAAACTAAACCATTCCAAATGTTTAATTTAATATTGGTGAAAAATTACATTCAATTTCTTAAAAGTTCTTCTTTAAAAATAAAGTAAGGGTATTTTGGAACTGATCTAAATTGGGAAATAATTTTAATTACACTTTTGTCTGATGAAGTCCAATGGAGTGTTTTTTGAGCAGCCACAAATTCCAGTTATTCACTTTGGCACATTTAAGTCAAAGGGGCTTCACAAACTAGTGGGTGTCACCTGTAGTACTGTACTCTTGGTAAATATCCATGTATGTTATATTAGCTTGCCCTCCTTGGGAGGTTATGCAGTTGTGCTGAAAATGAAAGAGTAAGATCATGCATTCTACATCAGTGAGGGCAGACATAAGATATGTACAAATGACTTAGTTGGCAGGGACTTATTTATTTGTCAAGAAATTCTAACAATGTATTTAAGTCATTTCAGTCTAGCAATTCAATTCTAAGGATCACACTGATGACTCCCTGATTGCAATCTGTAATATAGAAAGTAAGAGAATCACAACATTAGTTCCAGATCACATCTGGATGAAGAATTACCGTACTTAAAGGTTATGAAGTACTAAATTTATTAAAATGTTCGAAGTTGTATTTGTACAGTGCTGTTCACCTATTTCAAGGAAGCTTTGAAACTATTATAAATGACAAACTAAAAAGCTTGATGGTTTTAGGTTTTTCAAATAAATCACATTTTGTTTGATTTTAAGGGTAGGTAGTTTAGGAGCTATTCAGTGCTAGAGTTCAGTGGTATCTCTTAGGTATAAATTATTGGAAACTTTTAATTGAATTGTATTTAAGCTATTTTTCATGTTTTTATAACACAAATATTTTAGGTAAGACATATTTCAAGTCACATTTATCTGTCTAGGCAAATAAAATCTGTATATTTTCTTCAGATTATCTTAGTAATTAATTGTGCCCATGGAGAAAAAAGCTCCAGAAAAATACTTGATGAAAGGCTGCAAATTCCAAGTCTTTGCAGAGTTCTGTGGTAACTGCATTATAGAGAACAATGTTAATCAGCTTAGGGTAGATTTATGTGCCATTTATTTGTAACTTAACACACATTTATAACATCCTGGTTGGTATTTTTAAAAGAGATTTCAAGATTTAATTGCATTTCAAATTTGATAATGCTGCCATTAGCATATCATAATGTTAGGTTAAAATCCTCTCACTGCTTCTTACTTTATATGTATAACTATGCAAAAAAAAATCCCACCCCAAAATAAACAAATGAACGAACAAGAATATATTGCTGCCATAAAAACCAGGCTTTTCATTGCTGATCAGGTGCCCTTATACTCCTATTTAATTTTTTACTGTCACCTGAAGAAATCAGAAATAAAAATGCCCCATCATTTAGGTGTCCAAAAATTGAAATAATCCAAAAACCAAAACCAATGTGAACATGATAAGTTTGTGCGTGAAACAGTTTTCACAATACCTAGAAAGTATTCATGAGCTATAAACAGAAATAAACTGGACTAGTCTGTGAATGAGTTTCTAACTTGGGACCTAAGTTTAGTACCCAGAGACTGTTTTGCTGCATAAATGTCTCCGTTTAAGGCTCAG
>VYZX01006002.1:13159-38587 GCA_013401335.1 Brachypteracias leptosomus | reverse complement strand
GTATTACCTGAATTTTTATCTTGTTCAGCTGAATTGTATGTGTTGCAAAGAAACACCTCACCTAGAAGCATGCATTTCCCCTTAGACAGAATGTTAAAGCAATCCAAACTTCAATTCTACAGCTTCCAAGACCAGCCATCTTACCCAGGACCAGCAAGTATAATCACACCATAGTGTTCTTATAAACTAAAATATTCACAGTTTATCAGTTTTCTGGATATTTAAGCAGAAGTGCTGAGTATTTTAATTGGAGCACACTGGGATTCATTTAGCAAACATCATTGCATTTTATAGGTGTTTTTAATCAGTTTGACTCATCTAATGTTTATGTCACCTTAAGTATCTGGTAGTCATATTTTAACAGAATATATTAGATATATAATGCATAATTTCATAGTATCCTTGTTGTCATATTTCTTAATAGTTTAACTGTCATTGCTGGATTGTTCCCCCATGATCTGATCTTTCAGTACATACTTACTCACTTACACAAGCTTCTCTCTTGGATAATTTCTGAAGGCTTCTTCAGTATGGGCACAGACATACTGACATGTTGCTGAATGTTGCACCTCCAGTAAATCTGCAACACGTCTTTTGGTTGTGCACCCTCTGCAGCTAAAATGAAGAATGAAGCACACTTTCCTTTCTCCTGCTCAGGCATTAGGAACAGATAATTGTGAGTGAGATGTTAACTTGTATATATTTGGATGTGTTGATCTAAGAGGTATTGTCCTATTCCCATCTATGACCTCTTTGAGTACCTTTTCAGTTTTTACCAGTTGTACCTCCTACTTTCTTTCATGGCTTCTACTATTACATTTGGGCAATACATGAACCTAAACCCTGTTGCCATTCAAAAGAAGCTAAGAATGGAAAGGTTCTTCTGTGTTCCATCAAGTTCTGAACTTGTTAAAGGAAAAAGCAAATTTTTTTCCTACTCTTTAATGAAAAATTAAAGAGACACTGGTGCCTTATGCCTCAGCCCATGTAACAGCAAATAACTGCAATGATTTGATCCAGATTCTATCTGAAACAGAAAACATAATAGGCAAAACTAGGCTTTACTCAATAGATAAAGGTTCCCAAATTGTTTTAAAGGCTAATGTTTCAGTCTGGTAGTCACCAAACAAGTTCAATCTCAAAAATAAAATTGTAAGAAGAAAAGTAAAAACAAAAACAAAAGCCCCAAACAAATCAGAGCAACAAAATCAAACAGTTAAACCAGCTATATTGCTTTTAAGAACACAGAAAAAGAATTTTCAGTCAGGGAAATGCATTGGAAATGAAGAATTTAAATGAAGTTCACTGTTTGAAAGACAAAACCTTCAAGCTAAAACACTTCTAACATAGTCTGTGAAAACGTATTGTCTTCAAAGTCCTAAAAGCAATGATTACTTACCCAACAGTCTCACTGCCAGGGGAAGTGTATGGCACAGCAGTCAAACAACCAAAACAGTAAACAGCTTCTGGGAATACATTCTTGAACTCCTTTAAAACAAATACAATCTGAAGTTCTTAGGCATCTCTGAAAATACATACTACTGTGAAAAAATCAGCAGCAAAAGGAAAGCAAACTGAAGATCAACACATGCAGGAAAATCACTGATTCACACCTTTCCATTTCCTTAAAAATAAAGTCAAGTACACTTTTTAAATGTTAAGAGGTTTTGGGGTTTTTTTGCTTTAGCCTATGGAGTCAAATGAGGCTAAACCATTGAACCAAGCAGTGGTCCCAGCTGGAGGTGTACTTGCTAAATGATTGTGATTTCAGGTGGGAAGTCTGTCTCCAAAGCTGACAATTTAATGGCTTCACTGTGGCAACCCTTCTTTAAAATTCATAATGGTAGCAATCTGTCTTCATTTTTTTTGTGTTTTAAAATATAAGTCATGTGGTGTGCAAGAAGGAGTGACAGATCAGCAGCGCTTTCATCAAGTGACTGAGGTAACTCAAATCAATGTAGCAGAGTTGATGCAGGGGCCTATTGCATTCTTAAAAGAGAAGCAGCAGAAGCAAAAGGTAGTTAATATTTCCTTGCCTTGTATCAAGGCATAAGCAGGCTAAAATAGTATACCTAACAATGTTACAAAATGAATGTTGCAACATCTTTTCTAAGAGTGTAACATTCTTCAGTCTTTTGTGATACAGCTCAGCATAAATATACACACTTACATAACCATATGTAAGTACAATTGGGTCATCAGAGAACTGTGGTATATGCAGAGGGTAGGTGAAAACACTTGGAAACAGTAACATCAGCAAGATAAAAATAGGGAATTGAGAAGCAGGAGAGACACGCTGGAACCAGATAATCTGGCAGAACAAGCAAGGAAGGAGCCCAGTGAAACCAAAAAAAGTCTTGGACTCCAAAATAATTTAAACTATGTCAAGAGCAGATCTTTTAGGAGAAGAACATAAAACATGAATGACGGGAAAAGAAAGCTAGAGAGGAAAGAATTCTTCAGCTCCAGTTCCTGCTTTCCAGCTGGTTCTGATACAAGCATCCTTGAAATGTCTTCTGCTGGGCCAGCTCAGACTCAGCGAACTGATGTTGTGTTGACTTCCTGTCATTTGTCCAGTCCATGGGTCTATTTTGCTCGTGCCACACTGGAAGAGATGCATTCTCACAATATCCTCTTCCGTATGACAGCAGAGAAATAACTGAAAAATAATTTTCTTTTGATTTGTTCTTCAGACAGGATGTGCAGTGCAGTGGGGTCCTCTTCAACTGACTGCTCCTCTTGAAAAACCAGCAAGCACAGAATATGACAGGGTGCTACAACAATTTATAAAAACCTTCAGTAAGACACTTAATAATGCTCCCTCTCATGCACAATAACTGATACATATGTTCAAAGAAACCACTTATCACATAACAATAAAATTTTATTAAACAATTCCAAGTCTCTGAGCAGAGAACAGAAAGTAAACTGGCCTCAGGCAATCAGCATTCCCAAAATTTACCTTTGCATTCACCACAGGGAAATCAATCCCATGATTTTAGGAATATAAAAATATTACATTTGGATTAAATAAAAATATCCTGAAAGCATGAGACAAATAATGTTTATTTGCCCAGTGTAATCAGGATAAGTGAACCAATAATCTTGGACTGTTATGAGTAAGATTAACTTGTTTGAAGAGAAATTCATAAACAACCACAAGATACCATACTATATGTGCACTTCACTTCTGAGAAGCTAAGAACAACATTGTAAATGCTTAGATTAATTGGAACAGAAAATAAGAGAACAAAAAGTAAACCTCACAATTTAATAGTAAATTTGTTCGCAATGCTAACTCTTGGAACGTTTCTCAGATCTGTGAATTGCAGGAGCGTGTCCTGGATCTTACTGCAATTTTCCATTTAACAGCCTACCCCTGAAAAGTTATTATCAGTGTTCCCAAAAAGCCTACATAGCAGAAACATGCTAAAGCATGTGGTTATCAGTAGATGTAATAATAGTAAATTTGTGTCAGCTTTTGTGTATCTGTACATTTTCTGTATACTGACTCCTGAATGCTTTGGTAATTGTTTAATTTATTTACTCTATGAGACACCAATGACCACTGCAACTATTAACTGACCATTTACCACCACTTCTTTTGTTCTTATTTCAAGACCTGAAGCATTTGCTCTTGGTTAATTGGCTAATAATTGTTCAAACTGACTTCTGCTTTCAATCACTTCTAAGAGCAAGAATTCAGAGCAGAATGGGCTTGCTGATTTATTTTTTAACAAAATATAAGAAACAAGCTATTAGGAAAATGATGTGATCGATTTTCTTTTCTACAGGATTGTGGGGATTCATGTGAGGCCCGGATGATGCAACACCAATATGATGTGCATAAGTCGACCCTTTATTCACAGATCACTCCGATATTTATACAGTAACACGCTTCTCTACACGCAGCAGTCAGTACATGATTGGTTGCATGCCTCAAGCACGAGTCCTTGAAAGCGCTACAGTTGTCTTCTGAGCATATCTCACGAACCCTGCAAACACATCCTGTTCTCACATACTTCACATACTCCCTCCAAAGTGTTTATCTTAACTGTGGTGCCATTAGCACATCAATACATTCCGTCTGCCTTGATCTGCAGCTGAACCCTGCATTCTCCCAGGCATGGTTCTCTTCAAAGCATAACCCTACACAGGATTCTCACTGGATTTCATTGTCCTTCTTGCCCTTCTTTGGTTTTCTTACGAAGATGCTATTTTTACACTAAAGAATACACAATTTTTGTGAATGAGGTCATCCTGTATTTAGATCACTGCTATACATGAATCAAGCTATTCAGTGAATCATGAAAAGCTGCACAATCTTTAATTCCAGTTCCACTGAAGTACACTAAAATAATTTTAAGATCTGAGTATTAGTAATACAAGCTTCTCACAGGAATTAGTGATCTTCCCACCATATTATAAGAACATATACAAGTATGGCTACAAAATACTCCAAGTTTATCAACAAAATTTGACAACACTTTTTAAAAAAATAGTTTTAGGTTTAGGTTTTAGGTCTCCACAGGAGATGTCCTTCAGACAGGTGTCCCTCACTAGTTTTTCTCCTGTCTCTCAATGCCAACAAGATTACAACAGCAGATCAACAAAACCCTCCAGAATACTCATCACCTGCTTTCTGACGTACATCAGAGGTGTCTAATGTAGCACATTGGTGAAGGGCTGCAATGACTCATGTAATGAAAAATCTGAATTTTACCACAATTTATGTACTTATTTTTTCAGCCTGCACTAGCTGCACTGCACAGTCAACACAAATTCTCCCCACTCCCCCCAGGTGAAAAGAGCTCTTTTATAGTTGAAAAGAGCTCAGTTTAAAAACTAAAGATATTTAAGTACTGAGTGTCTACACTTTTTGTAAGGTCTTTTCTTTTTTTTCTTTTGTCTAAATGCAAACTAAGATTTTTCAAAAGCTATCCCACTTGATTTTTAAAAGAATTGACATGTTTATAAGACCTACAGAAGATCTTTTTCTGCACATACCTGATCATATATTTTTTTATTATAGTAGATAGAGCTATGCCAAGAGACTATTCACTCGACATTGAAACCACTCTTTTCTAGTTTTATGGTGACACATTTAAGTTTTGAGCATATGTAATGTATTGAAATCCTGCTACAAGTGACTGTCTTCCACTTACTATGGAAATTAGGGAGGCCTAACCTATGCTATAAATCTTTTTCCTTGGATCTTTCCTATTTACTTGAAGTTTTTGTTGCTTTTTTTTTTTGTTCTGCTGAGGTAGATCTCATTTCATTACTGTGTCACTGATACCTTTCTTAAAGTGCAATGTTNTAAAAAGTAATTACTAAAAAGTAATGAAAAATAAAAATTTCCCTGATTCAGTGAGCATGCTATAGCTCATCCAATCTGGGGTCTGCATTCCAGTAAGTCCTGAAAATTCTGCTAATTATAAATTAGAAAGGTAAAATATATGCAAGATGGATATAGTCCTGCTTCCTACAAATGAGTAATATATATCATCAGGGTTGTTTTTCTATCTAGCACCATATTTCAGCAACATTCTGATGATCTACTCCAGAGAAAATGGAAGGAGTAAGCAGGTGATCCTAGCTTTGGGTCACTTACTCTTCTTCCACCAATCTCCCTTCTTTATCATTAATGAGCTCCTTTACAGCTTACACATAGTATCTAATTGGCAATATGTAGTAAGGAAAAGTTATTTGTAGTTTTTTTAGCAGAATGAAAATACATTGTTTGAAAATTTTCATTGTACATCAGTCCTGTTGTATTATTAGGTTATCTATGCTTTGTGGGCCTTTAAGTCGTTTGCTCTAGGTGACAATTATCAAGAAGAACTCATAGCTCTTATTTTTTTAATGGTCTAGTTTACTTCCAGATGTATTCTATTTGTTAAAAAAAAAAATAATATTTCACAGTTTCTTTAGAATTGGATTGTCATAATTTGATTAATTCCTTCCTCATCATCTTCTTGCTTTCTTACATAATAAATCAGCCTAATAAAATGATTGCCACTTTCTTCATAACAGACAGAAAAAAAGACTGTTTTTCTTTACTGTCAGCAGTTGGTAGAATTCTAAAATATGAATTCTTTTAAAACATATGAACAAGCAAAAAATACTGACTACAAAAATGACAGCTTCTTTCCAGAGCTAAATAGATAGGTCTTGTATTAATCATTCATAAAATGTTATCTTGTTCCTATCTTCTGTCCTACCTAAATGTAGAAGTTTTGAATCAAATTTATCACTGTAAATAGCCAGAATAGGGGAAGAATAAGAGGACATATTTTCAAAAATGGTGATTCATGAGGGAAACCTTGATTTTGCTCTGTTTGTCTTGTCTGAAACTCTTAAATTGCTTGGCCTGGAGGAGGTGTTTAATTTTGATTGCTATTTAGCATTATTTTGGAACAGCCTGTAGAGCTTCTACTGTGTAGAAAACACGGAATGCCTGTATTTCTTCCCCAGAATCAAAGGCCATATTTCCTTGGTAAACTATGCCTCCTCCAGACATGCCTTTGGCTCTATAACATTCCATATGTAGTTTATTCTGAGAGTCATATCTTCCCTGCTTTTATAACCTTAAAATACCCTGGTGATTAATCTGGTTGAACAGGCTTAGGTGGGGCTTTTGACTTTACCGAGTGTGCATATGGGTTTTCTAAGGAGCAAGTACAACTAATTAAGAATCTTTTTGCTGCCAGTACTAAATAATGAAACTAAATTGCAAAATTATATAATAACTGGAAATATACTGATTTTGCTGATGTCATAATTTAATTCCCCAAAAAGAAGAGAAGCAGTAGGAAATAAGGGATAGAAACCTCACTTAGAATATTTTGCTATTTATATTTTAATTTTGGGGATGGCAAAATAAGGCTGGAACAGTTAGAGCGTGGAAAAAAGTGGTTTTTTGGATCAAAATGTAGACATATATGCAAGTGTATTTATGCCTGGCTTAAATCTCACCCAAAACAGAAATGAGAGGAATGTCAATTAACTATACAATGTCATCAAATTAAAAAACTGACTGTTCCCGATGAAAGATTTCAGAAATTGATGTGAAGTGGAAAACTTTTTCATAGAATGAGAAGAAACTTTTTGTACAAAAAGCAAGTAAATATAAGAATACAGCACTACCAGTATTATTAACTTTTGGGGAGGGGTAGGAAATTGCTCTCTATTACTTCCACAAACATGATCTGCAAACAGTATTTCTTCAGAGTAGTCATTAGACAGCTGCTTACAAATTCACATAATCAAATCAAATATTTTGTAAGTCTTGCTTCTGTTGAAGTATGGTTTGACAACAAACCTTTACATTACTTGCTCATTCAATTTAATTACAAGAACATATCTGATCATGTCCTTCCTCCAGATGTAGTACTTGTACTGATATTTTACAGTTCTGCACATAGCATTAAAAAAACTGTCAAACTTGCCAAGCTATTAGACTATAAAAATTTTATTCTCCCATTAAACAGATGGAAGATGAGCCTAGACCAGACTGTCTAATAATAAATGCTATAGAGAGGGATAAATCCAGGTAAATATAGCTGATCAAATACATAATTGCAGCATTATAGAATTTCTTACGTCCTGCTTTTTGGCAAAAGGACACCAGAAATGTGAATTTACACCCTTCTGCTTATCATGATATCGGGTAATGTACACCACAATCCAGCATTGGAAAGAAAAAGGCAGATCAAGAGTTTCTTGAGCCCTTATCCTTACCAGATACATGCTCTGTTGTGACTCTAATGAATACTGGTGAAGAATTAGTGATCAATGAAACAATTAACAAAGATAATAGTAGCCTCCCTCTTTTCTTCTTGTTGGAGATGAAAGTTTGACTGAACATTCTTTGACAATTTGTCTGTCAACTCACTTCAGAGATGTATCCATTTGGATTTTTTAAAGGTGAAAGCTCATACCCTAAATTCTTCAAAAAATAATTGTATGAAGTATTCCAAAGATTTATTTGTACTGAGTTACACTATATTCACTTTAATTTGAATGAAGCTATTCATTGATGTAAATGTGTCAAGGTTTAGAGTGGCTGGCCACTAGATAAATGGCAGACGCCCTCTGCTAATGTCTTTCCCTTCCCAAACAGGAAGAGAAAGGGAATAGGGTTATGAATTGGAAAAGAAAACTAAAACAGCTTTAAGTAAAGTAATAATAAAGTTAATTATCTACAAATATAAACAAAACCAATATCAAAACCCAATTCCCCGATGGCAATTACATCACCATCATCACTGATTTTGTGAAGCAGGCATTGGGAAAATCCCAGACTGGGCTCAGCAGCAGAGGCAAGCAGAGACGTGCGATGTGATAGGATGCCATACCACAGACCCAGGGCACATCCCCAAGTTGAATGGCAGGTAACCATGGCTGAAGGAAACATCCAGAAACTCTTTGGGATTAAGAGGGAATGGGGAAGGAGGGCTAAGACAACTGTAGTAGGAAAGGAGAAGAGACAAATAGTTCTTTCCCAGCAGAGAGCTCACAGGACAGGGCCAAGAGGGGATGAAGATGACCATAAGAGCCTCCCATCTTATGCCTGTGCTCTGCTTCTAGCAACAACAGCCCGAGAGGCTGCTCAGATATGCAAATTTATGCATGTACCTATAGAGAGCACTGAATAAGAAAGCAAGGCCTGGAGTCATTAGGAATCAATGAGGGAAGCCAATTATTAGCTTCAAGTATGAACTGAAGTCCTCCAACTTCCTACAATAGCCAAACCACCCACTTAACCTTGCTGCCAGTCAGAAATATTTTCCTGCTGTTTACTTGCTGTTAAAACTATACACGCATAGCAGGATTTGGGTTCCATACACCTCTAAGCAAAATACATGGGGCATTTGATAAGAAAAGGGTGCAGATCAATTGCAGAACAACATCATGAGACCCTGCTGAGAAAGAACTTTTTCTATCAAATTTATGTCATATATATCTTGCATAAGGATGTGTTTACACTCCAGTTGCTAGTTAGACTGGTAGACTCTAGTCTGTTTCTTCCAGGTTTCAAACATCACTTTAAGTCATGTCTTAGTGGTCCTACTGGAAAGCTACCAATCAATAAAAGAACTGCAAATTAATTGTGCATCGAGATAAAAGCAAGTATCAATTTCCAAAACCAGGAATTTTTCATATTATTAAATAAGATTCATTAAAAGCCAATTATTAGTAAAATAATTGAACTTCTGTGGATAAAATTATAAAGTAACTTCAGCACATCACAGTATCTAATAAAACAAGGAAGTATCAGGATGTCAGATGTTTTTGAAAAGCTCAGACAGGTGATAATTTTAAGCACATCAACAAAAAACAGTGGGAAACAGCTGTCTCATTTTCAGGCCTTTCAAATGTCAACCAGCCTTGTTACTCCACTCAGAAAGTTTCTCTTCTAATGGTCTTTGTGTTTCAGAAGTGTGATGTGTTGCATCTGAACATATATCACCAAGGAAATTAGAGGTTACTGTGATGGGATTATTTAAAAGAATGACAGATCAGGCCAATTTTAAACTCTATAACCAAACTTTGCTGGATTCATTCATTCACAACACACTTCATGCTAACATTTAATTGTTACACATTATTAACATCGACACAAGTACAAAATTGTTAGCTTTCAACACTCATATTCTAAACTAATGTTCAATGTTATGTGAGTTTACAATATTATAGAACCAAGGCTGTATATTTAGTAGTGATTTTAAAAAAGAAAAAAAAAAGGAAAATAAAACCCAAGAAAGACAAGTGATGCAGAAGAAAACAATTGCTCGCTCCCAACCAACTGATGCCCAACCAGTCCCTGAGCAATGGCAGCCTCCACCAGCCTCCAACTCCCAAATTTTATATACTGAGCATGATGTTATACGGTCTGGAATATCCCTTTGGTCAGTTAGCTGGCCCAGCTGTGTCCCTTTTCCTTCTTGTGCTCTCCCAGTCTGCTCGCTGGTGGGGTGGGATGAGGAACAGAAAAGGACTTGATGCTGTGAAAGTGCTGCTCAGCAGTATCCAAAACATCCCTGTGTTATCAATGGTGTTTCCAGCACAAATCCAAAAAACTGCCCCATAAGAGCCACTGTGAAGAAAATTAGCTCTATCCCAGCTACCACTATTACATGGTTATAGTCCTTGGAATTTTTTAGTCATGGGATAAAGACGATCATGCTGGAGATCTTTCTAAATAAGAAGTGGGAACCACAACAGGCTCATCTCTTTCTATCTCTCTTCTTCCTCGCTTGTGCTTGATGTTCTTCTGCCACTTCCTTCCCTCCTGAAAAGGGGGATCTCATCTTCTCCTGATATCACTGACATTTTAATTGTTTTTTTCTTGCTGGTCATCTCTTTAGGCATTCAGCAGGATTCAGTCTATTTGTAATTCCTTGTGCTCATCTTTTCCTTAGTAAAACACATATACACATGTCTGGTTACATCATTACAGTATTGTGTTTTTACACTGTAGCTGCTGATTATACTATTAATTATAACCTGATTAATATACTTTAAAGTGCTACTCTGCTTTGCTGGCAAATAGAAGTCATGTGATAGTTGTGGTGGCGGATATGTGCCACCACCTGTTCCAAGCTGTTTGTATAAGGCCCTGCTTCAGGGTGATCTGTGCTACTGACGCAGGTATGTTTTCTGTTACTTTTGAATCTCATGTCTTTTGAATTCTTACAACTTCATCTCAGTATGATAATATATCAGCAACAAAAATTCTAATTAGACTTCCTATGTGCTAGTCTAACTAATGAGCAGAGTTCACTCAAGAGAAAAACGTGACAGAATTTCTACTGTGCTCTACTACAGATGTATCAGGAGAGTAAAAGTTCTTTTTTTTCATTGTTTTTCTTATTTCTCTTTGAGGAATGTAACTTTAAAACAAATATGTTTTATATTTTTGCTTATTTCCCAAACATCTGTTTTTTCCTTGATGACACAGAACTGTTCTCAGTGCTGCATTGCTGTTGTAATTGATGTAACTATATTGCTGTTGTAGTTATCAAGTGGTCATATCTCCCATCAAAGCAAATGGCTACCATGCTCTCATGGAGAATATTAGATCAAGCAAGGCAGTAGCTGGATGTTTGCTTTCATCAAATTAAGTCAGAGAACAGTGAAGGGCAGCTGCTACCTAAGGGACACGGAGTTATGTGAGATAACATGTCTGGCACAGTGGGGTCCTCGCCACAGGTCAGGGACAGGATCATGACCAGTCAGATCCATCCCTGTGATCAACACTCAGATCTGGGTCAACACAGTCTGCCAGGATTGGGAATGGCTGTGGCTGAACTAAAGACCCCTACAACATATCTTGGGCAGGCACTCCATGGACATGGAGTGTATGGAAGCCCCAGACAAGGTCCATCAGGGCTGTTAAAGCCTACAAAAGCATTAGAGCCATGAAATAATGAATTTCATAGAAACATAGAATTTGTCACTGTTAGACTGATTTTCTATCTGTCATCTCAAACCTCTGAAATAGCCTAGCACAACTCAGTGCAGACTACTCAAACTTTTTCCTATGGAGCATGGAGTTTGGACAGAAGATGACAGGTCTTGAACC
Organism: Brachypteracias leptosomus; assembly: GCA_013401335.1. Lineage (NCBI taxonomy): Eukaryota > Metazoa > Chordata > Aves > Coraciiformes > Brachypteraciidae > Brachypteracias > Brachypteracias leptosomus. Next base: position 26,997 of record VYZX01006002.1, on the reverse strand, counting down.
ATTGTTTTCCCCATTTCAGAAGAGTAGTGTTGTTTCACATATTTGATACGGATTTTTTGTGTGTGTGTGAAGCTTCTTAAAGTGCAGAAAAGAGGCAAATATATATACAACAATAACATAAACAAGCTTCTTTCTTACAATTCAAGCTGTAGAAACATGACTCTTTCCATGCTTTATTTTAATGCATACATTAGTTTCCCAAGAAAAAAACACAACTCTAAATAAATCTTTTGATCTTCTTGCAAAGCTGGGAAATTAAGTAGTATTTCTATCTAAATCCAAGAAATAGGAACCATTTTTTGCACCATTAGGGATGATATTTCAGAGACATTAATCAAATCATCACAAATCATGCAAATCTGGTTGTTCACTGTAAAAAGAAAGCAATGGAAATTTAACTGTTTACCCTGTTTAAAAGACTAACTAGGTATTTCTTCAGTTTAGATTTAAGAAGCCACAAGAAGAAAAGCTTAGGCTAAACAATCTACTGAAATAAGTTCCCTTCAGACTCTTACTTGATAACCTCCCATTTTGCTAGCACATTGATATTCTACTGTTAGGCAGGTCAACAGGCTGGTTTTAGGTGTAGGGTTAGGAAAGCATGCACACTTCTGGTCATTTACTCTTCACTCTGATTTGCAAAATCCCAGCATGGTAGCGGTTGGAAGGGACCTCTGGAGATCATCTTGTCCAACCCCACTGCTCAGGTAGCTGCACCAAGAGCAGGTTGCCCAGGATCACGTCCAGGCAGGTTTGGAATGTCTCCAGAGAAGGAGACTCCACAACCTCTCTGGGCAGCCTGGGCCAGGCTCTAGCACCCTTAAAGCAAAGAGGTTTTTCCTCATATTCAGATGGAACTTCCCGGGTTCCAGTTTGTGGCCATCACCCCTTGTCCTGTTGCTGGGCACTACTGACAAGAGCCTGGCCCCATCCTCTTGAAACTGATCCTTTAGATATTGATAAGCATTGATCAGATCCCCTCTCAGTCCTCCAGGCTAAACAGCCCCAGGTCTCTCAGTCTTTCCTCATCACAGAGATGCTCCAGTCCCCTCAGCATCTTTGTAGCCTCTGTTAGACTCTCCCCAGCAGTTCCTTGGCTCTCTTGAACCAGGGAGTCCAGAAGTGGACACAATACTCCACATGTGGCTTTACAGAGCAAAGTAGGGGGGAAAAGGAGAAGGGGGAGGAGAACCTCCCTTGACCTGCAGGCCACACTTTTTCTAAAAGGATACCATTGGCTTTCTTGCCCATGAGGACACATTGCTGGCTTATGGTGAGGCCCTCCAACTGGACTCTGTGACACTGATCACAACACTCTGAACTCTGTCATTCAGCTAGTTTTCTATCCACCTCACTGTCCACTCATCTAACCTACACTTCCTGAACTTACCTATGAGGATGTTACAGGAGACAGTGTCGAAAGCTCTGCTAAAGTTGAGGTAGACAACATCCCCTGCTCTCTTCTCATCTACCCAGGTAGACACACTATCATAGAAGGCTATTGGATAGGTCAAACATGCCCCTTGGTGAATCCATGCTGACTACTACTGATAACCTTCTTCTCCGCAATTTCCACAAGGACAATAGTTTAGATAAATAGGCATACAGCATATAGTAGTCAGCAATAAGAAACAGCTTGCAATGTATGCTATGAAATTTAGTTAGTTTATGGACTTAAAAAAACCCTGAAACTATTCCACATGACTGAAGACTGTACACTAATCTAGCTATTCCAGGTACATACCTGGCCTGATACATACCTTGGCCTTGATACTACATGAGAAAAGCTAAGACAGAGAGAAATTAAATAACCTGCGAGGTTGCACAGTCTTTGTGACAGAAGACAAAGTGTAGAAAGTATCAGTGAGATAAACTCTGATTACATATTAAATTTGTGGTCTATGAAATACTAGTGATAAACAGAAAACTACTCATTTGTTTCCTTACGGTCCATGTCTTTGTGGCTGGAAGGAATAATGGAGGATACTCCTCTAGCAAATTCAGGTTTAACCTATGAAATTCAGAAAATTCAACACCTGCCTGAAGTCGGAGTTTCATACTGTTTGAGTGCAGAAAGAGAAGATGCAAAGATGCATGGTCTGGTTGGCGCTAGTTAAGCCTGATTGAGCTAAAACATGAATAAGTTTAATATCCAGCTGAAATAGTCTAGTCCTGTTCTATTCTGTTCTGTTCTCTTCTGTCCTATTCTATTCTAGTCTGTTTTGTTCTGCTCTACTCTACCTTATTCGAGTCTCAAGCTTCAGTCACTCTCATAGCTTTTGAGTCATGGCCATGACACTGTCTTACTTCAGCTTAGTAAGACTGATAAAAAGCCCATCTGTATGCAGAATGACTGAAAAACAACTTCCCTGCACTTACGGAAATGTTTGAATGTTGAAATTCAGTGATTATTTTAGCATATAAGAAATGAAGCAAGAGACAAACACTGTGATTTCTTTCTCCTCCTTAGAGGGAATTTCTTATTGCTAAGGGTTTTCAGTACTTTAATTTAGCTTGTATTTCCCAGCTACGTGACCATCATTTGACACTATAAATATACAGCTAGAACAGCACTGCTTTTCGCATAAGTATTGATAATCCTGAGTCCTGTTTTATGGCATTCATCTGTGCAAATATCTTTCAGCTTTGATGACTAATAGCTTAATTGGAGGCCAGACCTAAGGCCTAGGAGAGGTTCACCTTTCCTTGGCTTGTTTTCAAACCTGTGCCTTCTTCCCCCTTCAAAAGTCTCTTTTCATCAAATAAATTGTTCCTTAATTCTTGCATTCTCTCTCCTGGTCCTATTAAGGCCAGCAAGCAACTTGCCAATGCTTACAGCCTTTTCCATCACCTGAATTTTCCTCCAGGCTTTTTTCCAAGTCTTTAGAAAGGGTCTCTTACAATGGTCCCAGATGATAGACAGAAAGAAGTTTCTTGTTGCTCAGCAACAATCCTTACTGTTCCTACTGTGTGGTACTTCTATAAAGTACCATACATAAAGATATGTATTCTATTGCAATCAGACAGATGCATTTCTGGCGTTTTTTTTTCAAAGATGTCTGTTTTACTTTGTTTCTCAAGAAACATCTCCCAAAGAGAGGGTTTTGTATACTAGCTCCCATCTGTCCTGTTACTATTGCAGTCTTTCTGTTTGCCCTGCAGTCTGTTTGAACAGACCTTTTTCCCTCTACAAATGGAACTATTTTCCATGTGTAATAAAAAGATGGCAAAAAAATTTTATTACAATTAATTTAGCTTTATAGAAGCCAGGACCAAACCTGTTTGTAATTCATTAGCACAAGCAGAAAATGTTAACAGCTTAAGTAAGTGGCAGACAGAACATTATTTCTTATAGAACATGCTTCTCTACAACTCAATATAGCTTAATAAATTAAAACTAAATATGGCTAAACTATGTTTAATTGTAGTTGAATACTGAGCAGTTGTGTTATTTTGACTACTCTGAACTGTTGATATACACTTGGAAATGAATGACATCTTTTGTACAGGTGATGTATTTGCAATACAGCTCTGTTGTTGTTGCATGTCACACCACAGTAGGAAACAGAGCTCTTTCAAAATTGAGAAATTATTTCAAAAGACCTTGGCACATGGAAAACTTCACAAAGTAGCTCTCTCTTGTCATAATCTACATCTTCTGCTTTACATCTTTAAGAAAGTTTGCAAGAAAAGTATCTTTGCTACAAAAAACTCTTCTATTCCTGCTGCTTAACTCTCTCCCAGAGCCACAATGTGTTTTCTGTGATATCAAAACTACTTCCAAAGTAAACAATTATGATGGCTAAAATGGGAGAATATGAATACAAGTGAAAAATAAGCAGCCGACATCAAACTCTTAGGCACCAGATATCGCTTATTCATGCAAATGTACCAAGTGTTAAAGGAATCAAAGATGTTTGGAGGGAAAAAATAAAACACTACAAACAAGGATCAATGCAGTCACAGAAGGAGATGCCTGGCAATGCCCACGATACCATTTCCTTAGTTTAGATCAAAATTACAGGGTGTACCCAAAAGTTGGTTTCCTTTCTTGATTTTGTCTCATGTATGGCAAGTGTTGTTTCGGCACAATCCAAGAGATACTCCCAAAACTTATATCACAGTTATGAAAAAATTACGACACTCCTAATGAGTTACTGGCTGTATTATGCAGTCATAGCTATGAAATCAGTTCTTAAGCCTTTCAACGCTGCTACGCTACATTATTTACTTGTTATAATTAAATCTATAACATACTTTAAATTTGGCCTGAATGGCCTAGAGATTAAACATGGCCTACTGGAATCTACAACTCTGTGTGACCCAGAAAGCAAACAAACAAACAAAAATGAGTATATTAAAAAGTGTGAGGACAGCCTTTCCTCTTGCATAAGATTTCAGAAGGTGATGATAATAATGTCTATTTCCCTAACACAAATAAACCTTAATTTTATCTGCTATAACTGAAGCTGGACAAATATATTAAACTGAAATTAAACCTCCTCTCTGCACTATTATATCAGTGGGAAGGTGAGACAGGGAAGAATGTGTAATATACTTAAATACTAGACAGTAAACATTAAAAGAAGACTCCCATACCAGTTATTATTGTCCAGATTTTTCTCTCATTTACCCTCCTTTAACAGATTTTACTTTGAAACAAAGATTCTCTGCTTTGCATCTGCTCTATTCTTCTAATTTATTCTCTTTTTCACACCTAGGAAACTCATTCCCACCAGCAGTTCAGAAAGCACAATCTTCCTAACATAATTCGATCAAAAAGAAAGGTAAGCAAAGAAATTCATAGGGGCTAGAATACCTTGGATCTAGGTACAAATAATACCTTGAATCTATGTATGAATAAGAGACCTATTTTAAGTCATAAAAAAATTCCCGTGTAGCTTCTTAAAATAGCAATTTGACTTTATGAGAAAACAAATGAAATTGTGTGATTGCCATATCCCCCCCCCGTTTAGCAGATCCTGAAGGATATTTAGCTGATGGAGATGGTTTGAAAATAAAAGGTTTTACCTTAGGAGCACATTGCAGTCTTACAAGGAAGAAATAGAAAATGCAAGTGTTTCATGCGCATGAAAGTACACAAATTATTGCAGACAGGAAACTGCAGGGTTACATCCTTTAAAAACTGTATGATAGTTTTGTCTCAGAAACATGAAGATTATTAGTTTGTATTTTCACTAGATTTGTTTGCATTACCATAATTCTTGAGGAAAGCAAGAAAAGTGTAGCTTTATCCATAGATACACCTGCTAGTATGATGTTGGGACAGTAGAAGGATGTCGAGATCATCAAGCCTGGAGCAAGCGCCAACACATTGACATGGGGAAGCTCAATGTACAATATAGCTGGAACAATGGCTGTGGTTCTGTTGTGGTTTAAGGTTTGGGGAAGGGGAGGGACAGGTGGAGTGGTTATTCCACTCCACTTTCTGCCACACTCTATAAAAGGACACAGGAAGTTCCGCTTGCCCCCTCCTCGCTGGGATTGCTGCTGGCTCCGGACCACTCCGTGGCTGCTACAACTCCACGTGGCTCGGGAGGAATCCAGTAACATCCGAGGATTGGTGTTGTATATATTTGTATATATACCTTCCCTTGTTATCTCTATATATTTCCCTTCCTTTGATATCCCTTTTGTTACTCCCTGTTAAAAGTTGTAATCTTGATTTCCAACTTTGTGTGAGGTCTTTCTTCCTCCCCTGGGAAGGAAGAGGGGAGGGGGAAGAGGGGTGAAACTAATTCTGCTCCGTGGGGGGTTGCCCTGAGCCTTAAATGGAGACAGGTTCATTGTCCAGTTCCAGATTATGGTGGGCATGGTTGCATAGCAGGTATCTCTGAGCAGTTTGGATTGCATTATTACATGACTTATTATTCTTCCTAATATTTCTTGACCTTTCTTTTCTCCACTCTAATTCCCAATTACTTTTCTGCCCCTAATTACTTTTTTCCCAGTAGCACAGTTTTGCTACGTCTTATGCAAATTCGGTATTTCCAATACCTTTACCTAGGTCATCTCAGTCTTAAATTATATTAGTGATGTTGGTACTATTGCGAGACTGTATGGCTCAGAAGGTCCTTCTCCAGTTGTTTGTGAAGTCTGGTCATCTCTCACATAATGCCACATACCAATGCAGCTATAAATGTAGCCATCTCTCTTGGCAAATCCATAGCTTCTGTCATTTTATCTGTCATGTCCAACAGTTTACTCATGTCATGTCCAGTAGTTTCCACATTCTGATCCTTTAGCTCAGCTTCAGGCCAGGGCATAGTTATCTGTCTGCAGCCCTGACAGATTCACTATGGGCAATAACATAACTCTGCTTATCCAGTTTTTCATTTTCTGTATTTTAGTAAGACCCAGTATTTTCTACACCCATAGAGAGGAATACATTCCTTGGTTTTAACAGTTCATAAGTAAGGACTTGAATTCCTCCTTGATCATTGAATCATTTTGTTTGGAAAAGACCCTTAAGAACATCAAGTCCAACGGTAAACCTAATACTGTCATGTCCACCACTAAACCATGTCCCTCAGCACCACACCTCCATGGCTTTGAAATCCCTGCAGGCATGGGGACACCACCACTGGCCTGGGCAGACTCTTCCTCAAAGTCTTGGCAACCCTTTTAGAGAACAAATTTATCCTCATGTCCAATCTAGACCCTGGCACAAGTTGAGTCTGTTTCCTCTTGTCCTGTTGCTTGTTACTGACCCCCACCTGGCTCCAACCTCCTTTCAGGGTGTTGTTGAAAGTGAGAAGGTCTCTCCTGAACCTCCTTTTCTTCAGGTTGAACAACCCCAGATCGCTCAGCCACTCCTCACAAGATTTGTGCTCTAGACCCTTCCCCAGCTTCATTGCCTTTCTCTGGACACACTCCAGCTCCTCAATGTCCTTCTTGAAGTGAGGATCCCAAAACTGAACCTAGGATTCAAGGTGAAGCCTCACCAGTGCCCAGTACAGGATGACAATCACTGCCCTGGTCCTGCTGGCCATACACAGTGATTCTATGGTGTTAAGAACATTAATTAATGAACAACACATGAAATTGTAAATTAAGATTATTCCCTGCTGCTCAGCACCACGGTAACTGATTCTAAATGTTAGCATTCTATTTACCAACACCACAGTAACTGTGTTTAGTGCAGAGGATGCAGAGTCCAAGTTACAGGCTGAAATCTAATTGTTCCCCACATGTAATGCAGTAGTAACGAGAACTAGTTACTTACATTTTTAACAATAATAACACTTCAAACATATTTTATCCACTTTTCTTAAAAAGTTCTGTTAGTACTGCTACAAGCTTTTGCCCTAGTATTTCCACTTCAACCAGGAGAGATATGGGAAACAAATTATAGCATTGATGTAGTTCAATCCTGAAATAGTCATGATATTATCATATTTCTAACTTGACAGAAATTAAACTTTCTATTCTGCAGACTGTTTCAATTTTTCAAAAATTTTTCTTCAATTTAGGAGAAACATTTGTGGCAAGGGTGTTCTCAGAAACTACATTTTTTTAATAGTGATGAGACACCTTTGACATTTTGACTCAAACAGTTCTAAAAAATCCCTTTTCCTAAAGGTAACCAGTAGTGGGGAAAGGATGGTTCAATGAAAATGTCAGAGGCCGTGTTCTCCTGGAGGCCTGTCTGGTTGCTGACAAAGTCCTTTTCCAATTTCCTTTAAAATGGATTTGGGAAACGTTTATTAGTTCTTCCTGAAGTGGTTGTAATTACTTTTCTTCGGCTGTTCAGTGCATGCCTGCAGGCTGTTTTGCACACACTATCTATTGGCATTCTGTGCAATGTGCTTTGATGGTAGATATTAAGTCTTCAACATAAAAAGGTTTAGACGTACTTTGTGATTCTAATCCATGCAAAATGTTGCCACCGTTGATTTTGAGAACTCCTCCAGATCAAATTTTGCAAAAGTAGTAACCGATGTTCAGTGTTAACATGGCTTTACTTACTTTGCTTATAATTAAAATTTTACTGTACTACATAGTGCTTAAGAACTAGGTTCCAGTAGCCTTAAATTTTGTGGAATAGCTCTTCAGGCAAAAATTCACTCTCACTTTAGGAGTGCTGATTGGTTTTCATAGTGTATATCTACCTCAAATTTGAGTTTGAGCAGGAGAGTACTTTTGAAGGAAGTCTTTGTCATTCCCACTTCACAATTCAGTTCATGTTTTGTAAGACTGGGATTCAATTCCTTTTAGAAAAAATCCAAACCAGAAAACACTCTCTACGAGGCAGTCTAGGCACTAGCAGGCATCCAGTCCACAGTATCTGGTTAGAACCAATCTAACCCCAAACCCTCAAAATTCTGAGTGCATCTTATTAATTTGCACTGCTTTTCTGTACAGATCTGTTCCTATCTTACTGCACAATTTGGTAAGATAGGTGTAACCATACACCTAAAATAAGTATTTCCATGGTGTATCAAACCAACTTGAAATAAAAATGCATCCAAGGTTTTATGGGGGAGAAATCCCATCTGGTATTCAGAGATTTTATCAACATTTTTCCAGTATCCATGTTAAAGTAACAATTACAGGACAAGTTTCAGAAGTAATGTCTGTGGTTGTATTTACTTTACTGATGATTTTGAGGTGTTCCATTTCTTTCTGTGCCTATGAAAACTTATTCAAAAAATCTTTTCAGGAAAACAGTTCATTTGTTTAAATTAATCAGTTCCATTTCAAATATTCATTTATTTTAGGATTCTATTTCAGCTTCTGATCTGCATTGTGAAAATAAGAACTCTGCCAACAGCTATACTATAATCAGTTTTCTTAGAAAAAATACATTGCAAGAAATTTTCAGTTTTTCAATTTTCATTTTCAGTCCTGGGCTCTGTTCATTTTCTCTCAGCAAATAAAGCTATTTTCCAGAAAATAATTTAATCAATATGCTATAATATCTATTTGGAGCTGCCATTCAAATGTTTACCACATATTACCTTTGTGGAAAGGCACAGGTAATTGCAGAGAAGATAAAGTAGCTATCTTGGTTTCTGAAATCTACAGCCTACTATCCTCAGAGTATAACTCAGTCCAGCCTTCAGCTTCAAGCAAAAGGTGAATTTTTTCTGGTGAAATTCTTTGTGAATTTATTTTGTGATTCTTTCTAATGTTATTCCTAATATAAAAATGGATATTGCTTATGGATATTGAGCATCAATTTATTTGTTTAGGGGTCTAATAAACCTCAGGATTTTATTCCCTTTAATCATACTAAGTAGCTACAGCTTTCACTCCAAAACATAAAATCAACCAGAATATAATGAAGAAAAAAGAAGAAATAGCAGCTTTCTGAAGTGAAAACCGCTTGAAAATTATTATTTTGGTATTTTGGATCACTTTAGAAAAGACAACAAAGTGTTAAAACACTAGTGCAAGAGGTGAAAAAAATGCAATCAAAAAACACAGCTTTGATTCCTCTTGACCACTTTAAGAAAAAAACAAACATTTCCAAAAGTTACAAAACCTTGTAATATTTTCATTTTCTATTCCACAATACCTTTGAGTTATTTTCTGAAATAAGACTTGAAAGCAGAGCACTGATGTTTTAGAACGTTGCTTTCCCAGAATTATTAAACTGGAAACAAAAGTAAGAAGTATTTCAGCACAGATCAGCTTTTACATATTTTTAAAATACATTTCTGTCTTGAGTTACCTGTTTGTGATCAGGAATAGAATGAAATTTTTTTCTATAAATTTCTAATTTTTTATATTTTTTCTATATTTTTTTCTAATTTTTACTGATTTTCTCATTATGTCTATTACAAGCCTGTTGTCTGTTACTTTGCCTCTTCTAATTACTTAGGCAATTTTTCAACACAGCAACTAAGAGAAAGGAAGATTATCAATAAATTATTTTACTTGCGAGACTATAAAGTATATATGACAAGAGAAAACAAAAAAAATGTGAGACTTCAGAGAAGCAAGTTTATTGCCTTCTATCAAGGCAATCCCAGAAAAACACTGGAGGTACAGTTTACAAACACAACAAGAAAGACCAGCTATTCCCCAGTTTGCCATTTCGCTTGTAACTTAATTTTGCAGATCTCAGCCTAAGTACTTTTTTGAAGAAATGGGGGGGGGGGGGGTCATAAAACAGTTCTTTTAACAGGGCAATTTCACTCAGCTGTAAGACTCACCTAAAATCAGTAATAAAAACTTTGAAAGACTTCAGTAACTTGGAATTTATCTGTTTACTTGACTGTAGTATCCTAGAATTCATTAAGCCACGACCTATCCCCCAGAGAAAGGCCTTGCAACATAAGTTTGAATTTGGAGCTATTTTTTAAATACATCAATTATTTTAAATACCTTTTGAAACTACAGAAATGCTCTAGTTAAGTATATCTCTAATATCAGCATTTAATGTCACCTAGTAATAATTAAATAAAACATTTCTAGAAATAAAAGGTCAAATGTACAGATTACTGTTGGATACCCCTGAGGTGATTTTTCAAAGTTTAGGAAATTGAGGAAGATTTTTATCCATAAAAATCAGTTTCTTACTGTATATCAGGAATCTTTAAAAAGAACTGGTTTAGATCATCTAATTTCACTGTCTTCATTCTGCATCTGGATTGTTTTTTAAATTTACCTAATAAAGCTCCAACTCATTAAGATCTTCCAGACTGATTTTTATTTCTTCCCAATTGTAACATAAAAGACAAATTATAAACAGGATGGTATGTCATTGTCACTGCAACATTTTAGTGGAGTCATGGCAAATGACATGAACTTAGAGTCTTCTGTAAGAATATATTGCTATCAAACAGGATCCTATGAGAGGAATAATATCAGAAAATAGATCCTAATTTCAGTAGAAGGCACAATGTAGATACTATTTTATCCAATTCACCATGCCTTTTGTCTGCTAAGAAAATCTGAATAACAATACTGGTTCAGATCAACCATCTATCTAGTTCAATCCTTTGCCTCTCAGATTCAGAACAGGAGTTCTGACTTGGCAGGATATCGGTGCACTTATTGTTATCAAGTATTTAAGTATTTACTGGGAGATGCCCTGAAAAATTTCCTGAGGACATGAAAGCAGTTAACTTAGCAGACAAAGAGGGACAAAAGACCTTTGTTGTTCTTTTTTCATTCAAATAGGTCTGGCAAAACATGTTCATAAATAATTAAAATACAAAATAACATGTTGTTCTACTGTAAAAGAAAGAAGAAAATTACAGATTTTGAGGAATTTAAACAGAGATACTGGTTTAAAAAGTCTGAATGACTGAACCGAATCAGTTGACCATTCATTCCTTTGCTTTCTAACTTGAATTTGTCACTAATTTTGATGATGGAAATTCATTAGCCGTGTTTCCCAGTTTCCCAATACATTTATCTGGAATTTTTAGTGAACAGCTGATATTGTCACAAATTGAACACAGGGAACTGGAAAAAAGAGGAAAAATAAATCCATTTCAGTCTTTTAATAGGTATAATAGTTTTTTTTCTAAAGGACACATAATACTTCAAGATTATGGTTAGACTGTGCTAGCCTTACATAGATGTAAAAGATCTTTTCTTTGTAGGAGTCACGCAGTAAGGTCTGTTAAGAATGCTCATCCTCAGCTCAGAATGTCCAAAGGAAGTTTATTCATGCAAGAGGCAAGCACAGACTAAATCTAGGAGCTGTGCATAAATTTTCCTTTTACACAGAAGAGGGAATGGGAATTTCTGCAGCATGTAAGCATAACATGGACAGTATCCCAATGCTTATTCTCTCCCGTGTAGTCAGATTTTGAGCTTACAATAGCTATCTTGGGGAGAAAAATCCCCACAATCCATGATTCAAGAATAAAATAACATTATATTCAAAGTGCCTGTGAAATATTAATAGAAAGTCCTTAATACAAGGAAAGGAAAATGATACTGGGAAAAAAAAAGGCATTATTTGATCAGAGAGACCATTTAAAATAATATGGCATGCAATTATTTTTAATGATGTTTAAAAGCATAAATGAGGCTTAGAATTATAGAGAATAAAAAAATAGCACTAGACTAAACCATGTATTTTCTTTAACTTTTGGAATAAAATTCTTCCAAATGTCAGTAGCATCATTAGCATTTAAAATATAGGTCAGCTTTTCCACTGACGGTAAATGAGAATCTAACTGGTTCCTGCCAGTTTTAAAATTAACAATGCATTTAAAATTCTCAGTTTTCTATTTTTAAAGAAAACTACCAAATTAATTTTATTTTAAAATCTTACAGGAAGCTTAAAAATTAATTATATGGACTAAAATATTAAAATATAAAATAATTAATTCCAAATGAACTTTTACCATTCATTACATCAATTCTTGCCTTTGTCCAGTAAATAAAATAAAGCTTATGAAAAAAAAACCCCAGCTCTGGGATCATCTCAGATGGTTTCAAATCTGAAAGGTTTTTTTTCATATTTATTTTAAAGAAAACTGATAATTGTTATTTCCAAGACACTTAAAAGATATTTTCTTTTTAATGTCAGCTTTTGGAGAAATAGAATGCCTCTCTATTTTAACTAGATGCTTATCCTGCAATAGACTGGTATCACTTGTCACTTTTTTTTTCAACAACCTATGCCACCAATTAGCTTGTCCTCTAGAAAGACATTCAGTGACTAACCTCTAGGCCACTTATAGGAGAATTTTGCTGATTATTCCTTTACCATCAGAAACAATCAATTGTTTGTTACTTATATTAAGAGAATTATAGAATCACAGNGGAACAAAACATGTTGCTGAGTTGTGACTTATCCATAGGTCAACTCCAACTTGGGGCCCACAGCCCAGGCTACTCAATCTTTCTATCTCGTCTCTCAGTTCAACCACCTGCCTTGAGCAGGTCGTTTATCTGCTCACACCGCACACAAGCCGTGCCTCTGACTCCCTCTGGTTCAAGTGTCAGTCTCAGGCACTCACCACAGCTGGAGACCTGCACAGCTGTCTGCTTGTGCAGGACCTCAGCCTGAGTTCCCACATTCTTCACTGTGGCTCTTGGCCATGTTGTGACCATGGTCTTCTCTCTGGCCAGGAGGGAACAAACCACTGTGTGCTGCTTCCCACACACCTTGCTCGTGTGTCCCTGCGCTGCTGTTTCTCCCCTCACCTACACTGGCCAATCAAGCGACTGAACTTGCCTCGTGCACCGGCAAAGGCACAGCGCCCTGTCCTACGAGCTGCAAGCAGCTGTGGCACCCCCTGGGGCACACACAATCAAGCGCTGTTTGCTCTCCCTGTGCTCTGTCCAGGTCTCACTGGATGGCAGCACAGCCTTCTGGCGTGTCAGCCACTCCTCCCTGTTTTGTATCATTAGCAAACTGGCTGAGGGTACACTCTATCCCTTCATTCAGGTCATTGATGAATATATTGAACAGCACTGGACCCAGGACTGACCCTTTAGGGACCCCACTAACAACAGGCCTCCAACTAGACTCTGCTCCACTGGCCATAACTCTCCAGGCTCTGCCCTTCAGCCAGTTTCCAATCCATCTCACCACACAATCATCCAATCCGCACCTCTTAAGCTTGGCTGCGAGAATATCATGAGACAGTATCAAAACCTGCGCTGAAGTTGAGATACCACATCCACTGCCCTCCCCTCATCTATCCATCTAGTTGTGCCATCATAAAAGGCTATCAGATTAGTCAAGCATCACTTCCCTTTGTTGAATCCATGTTGACTACTCGCGAAAAGCCTCCTTTCCTCAACATGTTTTGAGATGGTGGCGAGAACAAGCTGTTCCATCACCTTTCCAGGAATGGAGGTGAGGCTGACTGGCCTATAGTTACTCAGGTCCTCCTTCTTGC
>VYZX01006002.1:907-12004 GCA_013401335.1 Brachypteracias leptosomus | reverse complement strand
CAAGAAGGCCAATGGCATCCTGGGGTGTATTAGAAGAGGTGTGGTTAGTAGGTCGAGAGAGGTCCTCCTTCCTTCTATTCTGCCCTGGTGAGACCACATCTGAAATATTGTGTCCATTTCTGGGCCCCTCAGTTCAAGAAGGACAGGGAACTGCTTGAGAGAGTCCAGCACAGAGCCACAAAGATGATTAAGGGAGTGGAGCATCTCCCTTATGAGGAAAGACTCAGGGAGGTGGGTCTCTTTAGCTTGGAGAAGAGGAGACTGAGGAGTGACCTCATCAATGTCTGTAATATGTGAAGGGTGAGTGTCATGAAGATGGAGCCTGGCTCTTCTCAGTAATGGCCAATGATAAAACAAAGAGCAACAGGTGTAATCTGGAACATAGGAGGTTCCACATAAATATGAGAAGAAACTTCTTCACAGTGAGGGTGACAGAGCACTGGAACAGGCTGCCCAGGGAGGTTGTGGAGTCTCCTTCTCTGGAGACATTTAAAACCCACCTGGGCGTGTTCCTGTGTGACCTGATCTAGGTGATCCTGCTCTGGCAGGGAGAATGGACTAGATGATCTTTCGAGGTCCCTTCCAATCCCTAACATCCTGTGAGTCTACTTTGCCGTCTGAATGGCAGTGCTACCTTCCAAACACAAGCAGTAAATGTAATGGTTTGCCAAAGACATCAGCAGGGTTATTTCTAAATTAATCATTAACCAAAGCAAATATGGCTTGTTCATTTTTAGTTTTCCGTATTTCATTTATGTTGATCTAGTTGTCTTTAATACAGTTTTGCTTATTTAAAGCAGGATAAAGAGAAGAAGAATCAGATATTCTCAGTTAGTGCATTGCTACACGGTTTTTTATAAAATATTAAGAGACCTTGAGAGATTTAGTATTCAATTTTATGTGACTTTTTTTTTTCCCTGTTAACCACTATGCAAAACACTCACCTTTTCACGTGCATCACTACAGAGTCAATGCCAAAGATACTGGCTCAAGGTATGGCTGTAACACAGGAAGCTCAATGGGTTATGTCAATGAAGCTTTCATTCCACTGGTTCACTTACATATTTCTCTAATTCATAATTTAACTGTAAAATCTCCACTGATTTAAAGCGGAGCTGAATTTTAACATATAAATATCATGTAACATTAATGTGCTGAGCATCATGCCATCTGGGGACACTAAAACAGGAAGCATAAAAAGTGGTGCAAATCGCTCTATAGTTTCCCCCATTCCCAACATTTCCATGTTTAAATCAATTTAAATCTTTTTTGGTTATCTTGTCACTAGCCTACAAATATGTCTCTTCAAAGCATATGATACCATCTCCAAATCTTCTTTGGCTGCTTACCAATAAAAATTCTGCTTCAATTTGCACTTTTCCTATCAGTTCTAATAACTTTTAAAGCCTTCCTACATTTTGGAAAATGAATTCTAACAGGAAAAATATGTTATTTCAGTTCTTCCTAGACTACAGTAATGTTAGATTTAAGCTGTTACAGCAAATAGCATATTTTCATTAAAAAAAATAAGAGAAAACACAGCTTTTTATGAGTTTAACTCTTTATCTCTACTAGCTTTGTATGTAAAAAGTGGAAAAATATTTTCTAGATTATTGTTTGGTCTCATTCTGACATGGCATTTTTGAGCTATTTTAACAAATACTGAAGTTAACTGAAGAGCTGAAAACATAAACTAGGGCACAATTCTTCATTTAAGAATCAGCAAAATATATTAATTTACATAAAAGTATCTCAATGTGGTGTGAAATGAAAGAAGTGAATTAAAATGTAATAAATTTTCACTTACAGTACTCCAAAGTTCAGGGGTTTATTTTTTATATGAATTATATTGCTCTGGTGAGGCTCTTATGAACATCTACAGAATCATAGTAAAGTTTAATTTCGAAAGGACCTCAGGGAGTCATCTAATCCCAACCCTGTACTGAAGGTTGGTCCAGCTAGATGAGATTGCCCAAGACCACAACCACCTGAGTTTTTAACATCTCCAGGGCATCTGTACAATTTATTCTGTATTTGATCATTCTGGGAAAAACAATTTCTTTATATCTAACTAAAACTTCCCATGTTTCAGATTGTGCCTGTTTTCCCTTATTCTATCACTGTGAACCTTCAAGAGGAGTCTGACTCCATCTTCTCTATTTCCTCCTGTTAAGTGGCTGTAGATGGCAATAAGGTCTCCCTCCTCTTTGCCTTTACTTCTTTAGGCTAAAAAGTCCTTCACCTTTCAGCCTCTCCTTGTACATCACAGGCTCCAGCACCTAACCAGCTTGGTAGCTCACGTCCGGACTCACTCTACTATCATTCTTGTGCTGGGGACTCCTGTGAGAGGCTCGAATTTTTGTCTATGACAAACAACTGTAGACAAATGTCTCAAAGATTGCTCGTCTGGACAGAACACTCCTCTGGCTTCCAAAGATGATAAGAACACCTGCAAGGCCACTGAGACCTTAATTTTGAAAAAAACCATCCTGCTAAGCGATGCGCAGATGAGTCATGCTACTGTCCAATGAGGAGCAGGGCTCACTAACCGCTGGAGAAAGTTACATGCTGCTGTTAACTGCAGGCCAGGACGAGCTCCATGCATGATCACTCACCACCAACTTGGATCCCTGGGATGCCATGGATCCACGGTGGTAACTGTTTTTGCAAACCTATCTCGACTTCTCACTTAATTTTCTGCCTTTTTTCTTTTCTGTCCTATTTCTATCCCCTACTATTTTCTACTTTGAGAATAAAAACTCTTTTGGGGTATGCGGTATCTGACCTTGCTTGTATCTTAATCTCACTCCTGGGATCAATCAAATCAAAACCTTCCCCAACATTGGATCAAGACAAACCCAAAGCTGGAACGTGGTCTTACAATTACTGAATAGAGAGGAATGATCTCTCTTCCCTGGATCTGCTGGTTACATCCCTGTTAATATAGCCTAGAACACTGCTAGTTCTCTTTGCCACAAGAATGCTCTGCTGACTCATGTTCAGTTTGTCCTCCAGTACCCTCAGCTCCCTTTCTGTAAAACATTCTTTACAATCAGGCAGCCCACAGAGTATGCTGTTGCACAGGCTTTGTGTGTATATCTTTCTTGAACATCGTAAGGTCGCTGACAGCCCATTTCTCCAACCTGTAAAAGGACTCGCAGCTGTAGCAATATATTGACTACTCTTCACCAATTAGGTGTGGGAAGTGAACTTGCTAAGAGCATTCTCTATCCCATCCTCCAGGCCATTAATAAAGACACTAAACAGTATGGGCCATAGTATCGATCTCAGATCACTGGTAATCAACTATGGTAACAAAATTTTGATAACTATCTCTTATGTCTGGCATTCCAGACAATCTTCCACCCACCCTGTGGCCTATTTAGCCTGTTCACATTGCTCCAAATTGGCTTAAATTATTCTATGGGACACTGCGTTGTTGACTTTGCTAAAGACAAGACTTACAACACCCACTGTTCTGTTTCATCTGCACAGGAAGTCCTCTCATGTTAAAAGGCTGTCAGGTTGGTCAGTTAGTGCTGGCTATTCCCAATGAATTCTGCTCTTTGTCCTGCACACTTCTCTCACAATCCCATGATTACTACAGGCTGCAATGCCATTGCCCCTAAAGTGAATTTCTTCCTTGTTTGTGAGTAGAAGGACCAGGAGACCATCTCCTCATGTTACATGCATCAAGAAAAATACACCTTTGGCCCTAGTGCTGGTTTTTGTCACTTGAAGCTATAAGCATTGCCTCGCTCAGAACTAAAGAATGTCTAAACAGAGTCTTAGCAACAAACACTCAACTCCAAATGCTTGCTAGGCATGACCTTATGCTCATGATTTCTCTTTTTCCTCTTCTCTTTCTGTTCCTTTTCCAAGGAGTAAATAGCAGAAGAGTTGATGTTTGCAGTTAATCTTTATCATGAGCCTCAAGCTACATGCTCTTAATTACTGGTCTTAGTGTTTTCTCCTAGCTCATTAGTCCTTTCCCAGCCATTTTTTTTAAGAAAGTTTGAATAAATTGGGATTGATCAACACGGATGGAGGGGGAAAAGAGGGAACACTGTAATCTTCAAGCACATAAAGTTTCTACAAAAAGGAGAGAGTTTATTCTGATTATAAAAATAGTGATGAACTAGGACAGATTCCTGGGATCTTTAGAGCTCTCAATACTGATACTTAGATAGCTAGAGAACTCCTGATTAGCGTCTCTTTTGGATCCAAGTTTCATACATAACCATGCTTTAAAAGTGGTCTTGTATGTGGTAAAATGTTTAAAGCATAATGATGTTCAGCTCCCTTTGATTTTCAAAGGAAAATTTATTTCTTCCCCTAATCTTCATACTACTTTAATCTAAATTAACTGATTTAGTTGGCTAAGCAAAATTCAGAACTAAACTGCTTTCTTAACTCCTTTGTGGACCAACTCACTAAATCTGGACAAAAATTTGTTTTTAATATAGATATGATGTACATAGGACTAGATTTAAGCCATCTGTCCCAGTGTTTTAGAGTCTGACATCTGTGATATGAAAATGGATTCTACCTTAACTGTAAAGAGCCTGGAGTGGAAGGAAAGTTGAGAGAAAGTTTTCAGTACAATTTGGAAACTTGTATACAGAGGAAAGCTGCCAGATGTTTAGGTATGCTTGGGACAGGCTGTAAAATTAGCAGGTGCTAGGAACAAGATGAAAAGCCAAGAAAAAGAAATTAATTCTGAACCTTTTTATTCCCAGAGGCACCTGCAATTAAACAAAAGGTTGAACTACCATCAATCTAAGCAAAAGCAGAGCTGTAATTCATTCAACTTATTTAATAATACTTGTTGTGGAAGAAAAAGCTTGGGGGAAAATATTCAAGAGCAGAATACTTGCAGGGAAATGCTTAGCTTTGGGATTTCAGCTACAACTCTGCCAAAACTTGAGGTGATTTTCCATCAGTCTGTTTTCTGAAGGCTTCTACAAATCCCTTCCAGAGAACTTAATCCTAAGGCTTTGTTTTCTAAGAATCAGTATTTAACATACAGAATAAATCTGTCTCAAAGTGTATGTTCTAAACAACATCCTCATAGAGGGTATATGTGGCAGTCACTATGACTCTTTCTCTCAAATTATACAGTTTAAAGGCATTCAATTTTTGAATACCTAAGATATCAAGGAAATCTTGAGCATTTTCTAACACAATTAATCTATTGGGTCATAGGTTATTATTCTGGATGAGATAAATTTGGTGCCAGATACAGACAATCAACTCTCTTGTATATGTCTGGTTATATTTGGTCTGGTTGGGGTGGAACAAATTTTCTTCATAGCAGCTCATATGTTGCTCATATGTCTTTTAGGTGTGTAACCAAAACAATGCTGGTAACACATCACTGTTTTAGCTGTCTTTACCTAGTGTCAAAGCCTTCTCTGTTTCTCGCTCTGCCCACCCAGTGAAAAAACTATGGGTTGAACAAGAGTTTTTGAGGGGACACAACCAGGCAGATGGCCTGAACAAACTAAAGAGATATTCCATCATGCTCAAATAAAATGCAGAGGAGGGTGTTTAGGGAGATACTCTCTTTTGCTCAAGAATTGGATGTGTATTGGTCTTCCTGGAATGTGGTGAGTGATTGCTTTTGCATCAATTGTTTTGTTTTCTTCCTCTTTCTGTTTAATTCTCTTTCAGTTATTAAACAATTTTTATTTCAACTCATACATTTTCTTGCTTATACTCTTTTCTTCTTCCTCTGTCCCAGTGTGGGTGGGGAGGGGAAGTGAGCAAGTGACTGTGTGCTGCCTACCAAGGGTTAACCCAAAACACCATTCTATGTTTAAGCAAAATAACTGTCATTAGACATAAAACAGATGTGAAGAGCAGCCCTGTCTCCCAGGTCTTTTGGTCCAGCATCACCTGTCAGCCTCCTGGAAAAAAATACTATAGGAATTTATTATAAACATAGAGATCATAGTCTCCCAATGTTCATTATTGATTATAAAGCCTTTTTTATAGTTAAATCTATAAGAATGTGATGCATTTCTTTAAAGAATTCTTGCAGCAGATAACCTGGAGCTGCCTGATGTAATAGTCATGATAGACTTCCCCCTAAATTTCCCCTAATACAAGCAAGATTGTCAAATGCAATTGACTTACTCTTTCCTCACATCTTTGGCTAACCAAAATCACTTAGTCAAAGAAATGCTTATTTGCACACTGGTGTTATCAGTTTGCATACGGAAAGCATTGCATGAATTTCCACTTGTTTGTTGGAATAAAAAAAATTTTGTTGTAGGTGAGAGAAACACACGCAAAATACATGCAAAAGCAAGAACTGTTATTTTAATTAGCAATTTAGAATCATAGAATAGTTTTGGCTGGAAGAGACCTTTAAGATCAAATTCAACTTTAGTCCTAGCCCTATCAACACCACTAAACCACATCCCTAAGATCAACATCTACTCATCTCTTAAACACTTCCAGGAATGGTGACACCATCACCTCCCTGGGCAGATTGTTCCAATGCCTGACAACCTTTTTCAGTAAAGAAATTCTTCCTAACATCCAGCCTGAACCTCCCACAGTACAACTTCAGGCCATTTCCTCTTGTTCTATCACTTGTCACTAGGGAGAACAGACTGACCCACACCTCACTACAACTTCCTTTCAGGTAGTTGTAGAGAGAGAGAAAAGGTCTCCCCTCAGCCTTCTTTTCTCCAGACTAAACAGCCCCAGATCCCTCATCTGTTCTTCATATGATACATGCTCCAAATCCNAGTGTTTTAGAGTCTGACATCTGTGATATGAAAATGGATTCTACCTTAACTGTAAAGAGCCTGGAGTGGAAGGAAAGTTGAGAGAAAGTTTTCAGTACAATTTGGAAACTTGTATACAGAGGAAAGCTGCCAGATGTTTAGGTATGCTTGGGACAGGCTGTAAAATTAGCAGGTGCTAGGAACAAGATGAAAAGCCAAGAAAAAGAAATTAATTCTGAACCTTTTTATTCCCAGAGGCACCTGCAATTAAACAAAAGGTTGAACTACCATCAATCTAAGCAAAAGCAGAGCTGTAATTCATTCAACTTATTTAATAATACTTGTTGTGGAAGAAAAAGCTTGGGGGAAAATATTCAAGAGCAGAATACTTGCAGGGAAATGCTTAGCTTTGGGATTTCAGCTACAACTCTGCCAAAACTTGAGGTGATTTTCCATCAGTCTGTTTTCTGAAGGCTTCTACAAATCCCTTCCAGAGAACTTAATCCTAAGGCTTTGTTTTCTAAGAATCAGTATTTAACATACAGAATAAATCTGTCTCAAAGAGTATGTTCTAAACAACATCCTCATAGAGGGTATATGTGGCAGTCACTATGACTCTTTCTCTCAAATTATACAGTTTAAAGGCATTCAATTTTTGAATACCTAAGATATCAAGGAAATCTTGAGCATTTTCTAACACAATTAATCTATTGGGTCATAGGTTATTATTCTGGATGAGATAAATTTGGTGCCAGATACAGACAATCAACTCTCTTGTATATGTCTGGTTATATTTGGTCTGGTTGGGGTGGAACAAATTTTCTTCATAGCAGCTCATATGTTGCTCATATGTCTTTTAGGTGTGTAACCAAAACAATGCTGGTAACACATCACTGTTTTAGCTGTCTTTACCTAGTGTCAAAGCCTTCTCTGTTTCTCGCTCTGCCCACCCAGTGAAAAAACTATGGGTTGAACAAGAGTTTTTGAGGGGACACAACCAGGCAGATGGCCTGAACAAACTAAAGAGATATTCCATCATGCTCAAATAAAATGCAGAGGAGGGTGTTTAGGGAGATACTCTCTTTTGCTCAAGAATTGGATGTGTATTGGTCTTCCTGGAATGTGGTGAGTGATTGCTTTTGCATCAATTGTTTTGTTTTCTTCCTCTTTCTGTTTAATTCTCTTTCAGTTATTAAACAATTTTTATTTCAACTCATACATTTTCTTGCTTATACTCTTTTCTTCTTCCTCTGTCCCAGTGTGGGTGGGGAGGGGAAGTGAGCAAGTGACTGTGTGCTGCCTACCAAGGGTTAACCCAAAACACCATTCTATGTTTAAGCAAAATAACTGTCATTAGACATAAAACAGATGTGAAGAGCAGCCCTGTCTCCCAGGTCTTTTGGTCCAGCATCACCTGTCAGCCTCCTGGAAAAAAATACTATAGGAATTTATTATAAACATAGAGATCATAGTCTCCCAATGTTCATTATTGATTATAAAGCCTTTTTTATAGTTAAATCTATAAGAATGTGATGCATTTCTTTAAAGAATTCTTGCAGCAGATAACCTGGAGCTGCCTGATGTAATAGTCATGATAGACTTCCCCCTAAATTTCCCCTAATACAAGCAAGATTGTCAAATGCAATTGACTTACTCCTTCCTCACATCTTTGGCTAACCAAAATCACTTAGTCAAAGAAATGCTTATTTGCACACTGGTGTTATCAGTTTGCATACGGAAAGCATTGCATGAATTTCCACTTGTTTGTTGGAATAAAAAAAATTTTGTTGTAGGTGAGAGAAACACACGCAAAATACATGCAAAAGCAAGAACTGTTATTTTAATTAGCAATTTAGAATCATAGAATAGTTTTGGCTGGAAGAGACCTTTAAGATCAAATTCAACTTTAGTCCTAGCCCTATCAACACCACTAAACCACATCCCTAAGATCAACATCTACTCATCTCTTAAACACTTCCAGGAATGGTGACACCATCACCTCCCTGGGCAGATTGTTCCAATGCCTGACAACCTTTTTCAGTAAAGAAATTCTTCCTAACATCCAGCCTGAACCTCCCACAGTACAACTTCAGGCCATTTCCTCTTGTTCTATCACTTGTCACTAGGGAGAACAGACTGACCCACACCTCACTACAACTTCCTTTCAGGTAGTTGTAGAGAGAGAGAAAAGGTCTCCCCTCAGCCTTCTTTTCTCCAGACTAAACAGCCCCAGATCCCTCATCTGTTCTTCATATGATACATGCTCCAAATCCTTTGCTAGCCCACCTCTGTACCCTCTCCAGCACCAAAATGTCCTTCTTGCAGATAGGGGCCCAAAACTGGACACAGTATTCGAGGTGCGGCCTCACCAAATCCTAGCACAGGGGAATGATCACCTCCCTACTCCTGCTGACAACACTATTCCTGATACAGGCCAGGATGTCGTTGGCCTTCTTGGCCATCTGGGCACACTGCTGGCTCATGTTCAGCCATCTGTCAATCAGCACCCCCAGGTCCCTCTCTGCCTGGCAGCTCCCCAGCCACTCCTCCCCAAGCCTGTAGTGCTGCTGGGGGTTGTTGTGGCTGAAGTGCAGGAACCAGCATTTGGCCTTATTGAAACTCATGGAGTTGGCCTTGGCCCAGCGATCCAGCCTATCTAGGTCCTTCTGTAGAGCTCACAAGGGCCTCACAAGACTTGTGCTCTAGACTCTTCCCCAACTTCATTGCCCTTCTTTAGACATGCTCCTGCCCCTCAACGTCCTTCTTGGAGTGAGGGGCCTAAAACTGAATCCAGGATTCAGGATGCAGCCTCACCAGTGCCAAGTACAGGGGTCAATCCCTGCCCTAGTCCTGATGGCTACACTAGTGCTCATACAAGCCAGGTTGCTGGTGGCCTTCTTCGATACCTGGGCACACACTGGCTCATCTTCAGCTGCCTGTTGACAAACACCCCCAGGTCCTTTTAAGCTCCATTTAAGCTCAGGCCTTCAGTTCCTGAATCATGTATGTTGTAGGTGTACCTGTCTGTTGCCCTGCCTCAGTGGACCTTGTACCTATGGTGTAGGCATCTTGTCTCCTGGGTCCTCCCTTCTTGAATATCCCTGCTCCTGCTGCTACCTGATAATACAATGTATATATACTTATATATATTGAATACCCGTCATTTATTCTTTCTGTTACCCCTCAGACTGGCCTTGCCCACTTCACCCTTTGATGACCAATAACTGATTTCAGACATATTACCCTGGGGTCTCCAACATGGCCCTACGTTCCTACTTCCAAGGATCCTGTTATTCTCTATGCCTGTACTCCTCTACACTATTTTATTCTAGGATCAGAGTTGTTTCTACACATAATTATTACTATAAATTACAAAAGACATAGGAGATATATATACACACCACAATAGTGTAGGGAATCTAAACCAAAGCTAGAACTCTGTATGTAACAGTCACATGGTTATTAGTCAATTATCATTACAGATAAATAAGCTGAAACAAATTTCCATGCAGATCAAGACAAATTCAAACAAAGCCTGACAAGCCCTGAGAATGATGTTTCCAGTTTAACATAAAGCTTAAGGTATGGCAGTACTGTACTTACTGTGCTGTGAAAGCTACACTGGATTTAGCAAAGTCTGAAAAAGGTACACCATGGGAAATTGCAAAGAAAATGCACCTACAAGACTTAAATGAGCCATGGACATATTCCAAGCCAAAGAAACGAGGAAACTGCAAGCTGATAAGGAAGATCTTCAACCTGAAACTGTAAAAAACAGAATCACAGAATGTTAGGGGTTGGAAGGGACCTCGGAAGATCATCTAGTCCTACCCACCCGCCGGAGCAGGATCACCTAGATCAGGTCACACAGGAACACATCCAGGCAGGTTTTGAATGTCTCCAGAGAAGGAGACTCCGCAACCTCTCTGGGCAGTCTGTCCCAGTGCTCTGTCACCTTCACTGTGAAAGAATTCTTATGTTTACCTGAAACCTCCTATGCTCCAGTTTGCACCCATAGCCCCTTGTCCTATCTCTAGATGTCACTGAGAAGAGCCTGGCTCCATCCTCCCAACATTTGACCTTTACATATTTATAGACATGAATGAGGTGACCCCTCAGTCTCCTTTTCTCCAGGCTAAAGAGACACAGCTCTCTCAGCCTTTCCTCATAAGAGAGACATTCCACTCCCTTAATCATCTTACTGGCCTCCTTTCCTCAACATGTTTTGAGACAGTGGCGAGAACAAGCTGTTCCATCACCTTTCCAGGAATGGAGGTGAGGCTGACTGGCCTATAGTTACTCAGGTCCTCCTTCTTGCCCTTTTTGAAGATTGGGATGACATTGGCCTTTCTCCAGTCCT